>JAJIBD010032030.1:0-125515 GCA_021461705.1 Cryptotis parvus | reverse complement strand
ATTTTTTAAAAATGTTTTATTACCACCACCGAGAGACATACAATTACAAAGGTGTTCATAATTGGTTCTTAGTAATTATGGAGCTACCCATCCCTCCAGCAGTGCTTCATTTCCACCACCAATGGGCCCCCCACCCCCTCCCACCACTCCAGTAGGCTGCCTCAATAGCAGGTATCCTTGTTTCCTCTCTTTCTCTCTGTCTCCATCTCTCTCCCTCTTATATTACACATTATGGATAGCATTTGCAGATATTTCGAATTTATCACTTAAGTCTCTTTGTGTATATTTAATGGTGAGTTTTAGTCTGCCATTACCATTTCCCCACACTTGGTAAAACCACAGGTATCTATTTATATCATATATATGAATGCAGTCATTCTATATCTGTCCTTTTCCTTCTGACCACCTTTCACTCAGCATGATAGTCTCCATGTCCATCCATTTGCAGGTAAATTTTATAATTTTTGTTTTTTCCCAAATTCACACTCATAGCATTCCATAGTGTAGATGAACCACAGTTTTCTTAGTTTTATCTTCTATTCTCGGGGATTTTGGTTGTTTCCCAGATTTTAGCTTATTGTGAATAGTGCAGAAATGAATAAAGGAGTACAGATAGTGTTTCTGCTATGTGTTTTTCGGTCTCTCGGTATATTCCCAGGAGTGCTATTGCTGGATCAAATGGGAGAGCTCAATATCTGGTTTTCTGATGAACTCCGATATTGTTTTCCTCAAGGCTGGACCAGTCGGCACTCGCCGCAACAGTGGATCAGAGTCCTTTTCCCACCACATGGACGCTCAGTATCTATTGTTCATGGTGTGTTTTGGATGTGTACCAGTTCTGGGGTTGGAGATGTACCTCATTGTTGTTCTGATTTGCATCTCCCGATGACAAAGATGGTGAGCACTTTTTCATATACCTTTGGCCATTGGCTATTTCTTCTTCTTTTTTGGAAGCTACTCGTTCATTTCTTCTCCCCCACACTTTGATGGGGCTTTGCCTTTTTTTTCTTGTGGAGTACCAGTGCCTGATATATCCTGGATATTGCCCTTGTCAGATGGGTATTGGGGAAGATATTCTTATCTCACCTCAAATTGTCTTTGTACTCTTGGTCACTGTAACCTGCTGCAGTGCTTCATGTGCCTCTCCTGGTTCTGTGCTTACAGTGACCCTGGCTGTATTCAAAGGACTATTCATGTTGTAGGATATTTGAATTAAGGTCAATGGGATGCAAGGTCAATGAGATGCAAATGCTTTTAGCTTGTGAGTTAACTTTCTGGCCCTACAAGAATTTCTTTAAACCATGATTATTAGGGCCAAAGCAATACACCATGTAGGGCGTTGTACCTGGAAGACTAGGTTTGATCTCAGGCAACTCATATGGTCCCTAGCACTGACAGGAGTGAATCCTGTGAGCTGAGCAAGGAGTGACCTGTGAGTACCATGGTGTGGCCCAAAATTAACAAAACAAAACCCATGATTGTTGACTACTGAGAAAATAAGTTACAGTGAAAATTTATTAATATTAATTAGTGAAATAATATACTGATGATTTAATTTGTTTCTAAATGATCTACATATTTTCAATATTAATACAAACACACACACATATATATGCCTTCAAAAAACTGGCAAAATAAATTGTCTTGATTTGTGTTTAGAACAAATTTGTAGCTGTACTATTAAATGTACCTCCCATCAATATGATACTGTCCTTTTAAGCTTTAACCACCACCCACACAAATCTTTGCCAGTTCATACTAATACATCATAATAGTGCACTTTTAGTAATCTCATATCAATCGCTTGGTACTTTTCATACAGAATAATCTTAATTGCATTGTTAATAGATAGCTCCACAATAGATATATTTTGTTAAAGTCCATTAGAAGCAGAAACCTAAGAAAACTTGAGCAGGTATTTTGATTTTGTTTGTATTCATACCAACAGCTACTGCAGAGTCTACTTGATAGCACAAAAATTACAAAAAAAGCATATTGTACACACTCTAGAAATCACTGGGCTGGGAGAAACATACTCCCCAGTATATTTGAAAATTAATTTCACATAAAGGAGAATAAGAATACGCATCGAGCAAACCAAGAGAACTGAGAGAATGAAAAGGTTGGATGCTATGACTCTTAGAGTAAGTGTTGGTGGGTGATTAAAATGTAGAATAAGTTCACCATCTCCAAATAAAAGTTTTGAGTTGAATTCCTGCATACGTGCTTTCTAGTGATGAAAAGGATCATTTGCTCACACATTAACTTTCTACTAACCTGTGGTCCACTTGCTAAATAGTACCATAAATTTAGAATTTGAACATTCTCAATGAGGACTGAGCAGAGGATGAGGAATCTGAGAATAACAAAAGGGATATTTTCCTGGATAGCTCTACCAGGTCAGAGAGTGCTAAATATACTGTAGAGCTGTATGTGCCATTTGTGATACAGGAATAGAGGTTAATGCTAGAGCAGAGTGGAAGAGGAAGTAAGAGTTCTTGTACAACTTGAGGAGGTCTGTGTAGAAAAGGATTCCGAGTATCTCAGAAGTTACACAGGCGCTTCTCCAGAATTTAAGAAATGTCAGGTGAGTTGCCAAGTGTGAAGAGAAACATTCCAGATAGAGATAATGTCACTGAAAATGCAAAGAGGGCTGGAGGGCTGCAGACTCAGGACTGAAGAGAGAACCAGGTGGGCGAATTGCAACTGCGGCTACTGATCCACAGCTATGTGGAGACACTGCTTGGTGGATCACTTGCACATGTAGGGGATTTACAGATAATAAAGTCAAAATGTCAAAAAAATATTTTTAGGAATCTTATCCCCAAAGGCTGAGCACTTTTTGGGAATTTCAAGATTGCACAAGTAGAATAATAAATAAGTGTTGAATCTTTCTCAGAGTAGGACTCTGTTGTTTTGCACAAGTTATGTGCCTAAGTGGTCCACACTGCATTAGCAAACTTCTCGACACAGAGTGATATAGGGATAGGATTCATTGTTCATCTTTCCCTCCTATTCTCCTAAGGGTCGGCATTGATTTGGCTTGAAACACAAGTAAATTGGGGTAGAAGGATGAGGAGACTGGGCAGCTAAGCAATGATATGAATGAACACAAGGCACCAGGCTTTGCAAACCTCTATACAACTTGTTGGGATTTCACATTCATCTGATATGTGAAGAAACATGATTGAAAGATTTCAGGAAGGGATATCACGTCATTGTATTTGCAGAGAAAAATATTCCGGCTATACTAATGTGAAACTAATTTAAGAATAAGAGGATAAGCTAACTTCGATGCAGGAGAAAGAGAAGGATGCAGCAAACTAGGTCGGAGTTATTTGTATGGGAGTGGTGACACCTTCTACATGGTTGACACCTAGCATGCATTTCCTGACTAATAGAAGTCGCCTTGGCTTCGTGAATCATTGAATCCAAACTTTAATGGAGACATGGCTTTATTCTTAATTTTAAGAAGTATATTATCTTGTAAGAGAGAATTAACTATTGATAAGTGACTTGCCTTGCATGCAACTAATCCGCGGCTCAATTTCAGCACCACATAAAGTCCCTGAGCACCTCTGGGAGTGATCCGATAGCAGAGAACTAGGAGTAGCTCCTGAGCACTTCTGAGTATGTTCCAAAATCCCATATATATTTTCTCCAAAGTAAATGAATTTAGCAAAATGAAATGGGCAACCTGAATTCACTAATACACTTCTAAAAGTTATATTCGGGGATGCTATCTTCACAGAGAAAAGAGTATAAACTGTTTCATTAAGTCATAAATGAATTAAAATTTAATAGATGTTGGGCTGGAGCAATAGTGCAGTTTTGATTTGGAGGGGAGTGGGACACACCTGGTGGTGCCCAGGGTTACTGCAGGCTCTGTATTCAGGAATCACTACTGGTAGGCTCATGGGACCATTTGTGATGCCTGGGATTGGACCTGGATTGGCTACATACAAGACAAGTGCCTCCCACTGTAATGTTTATCTGGTCCTCTGTCTGTTATTTAATTTATGCATTCATTGAACTTTTCAAAAGATTCCCAGTGAATTGTAAAGTATGATATAAGTTGAGAATCACTGTTACAGAAATACTTAAGGATGAGTATCACTTCATATTTCACCAAATGCTTTTACATGCTTCATTTATCATATTGGGTAATATTAGATTATATATATATATATATATTTCCAATAAAAACTGCAAGATACTTGTCTATTGGCTATAGAATCTATGGACATGTAACTATTGGGTAATATCTGCTTAACATTTATTTCTTATGTGACATTTTAAAAAACTATGTATGTATATATTAATAGTAACGTGAATTAGAATCCCACAAATATAATAATCCTGTTACAATAGGCCTAAAAATATCAGGTGACGATTTATAAAAAGATATTAGTGACATTTTGCATCATCAACCCATACCCATATGTGGAAATTTTTTGGTTAATAAATAGAGTTTTGGAACTCAGTATTATTAAACTATCTAAAAAGTACATGTCGCAGACCACTTGGAAAGTATTGTGAGAGCATTTTAGCATCCAAGTCTATAAATTATGATTAATAATAATTTATAGTGGCAGAGTCACACACTTCATGATCTAGCTGTGACAGTAAGTCCAAGCTCTCCCATCCTGTAGGAAACACCTAGAGGCAAAGGATGAGAACTATACCAGAACTTCAAATTCCAAATTTTTTTAAAAAGTATACTTGTCAGTGAATTTCATAAAAAAGTATATTTCTGAGGCAATTTAAAAATTGCTGCGGTTTAATATATTATGGCCATGTTGCATCTATAACGCAGCTGAGTCATAACAAGATCCTGTGTGGCCTCAAGTCTCTGTGGGCACCTTAGCAGGAGAAATGCTGCTTGAGAACAAAGAACTGAATTTGCTTTAGAATAACCAAAACTTCATTTGAGACATGTTCTATGCTAAATGAAAATTGAATGTATTCTTTCAAAAGAATAAAGTCTATGAGATTAAATGTTCAAGGTAAGGACAATCTGATTTATGACTATTTATTGCTGCCTTTTAAATGACAGCACCTCTATAGTCTTGCAAATGTTGTTATTGAAAGTGGAGCACTTTGGGTTTGACACTACCAGGACTATTGTAATCTTTTTGGTCTAAGTAAATAAAAAACACATTATCTGGAATTTTTAGACTTTATCATGCCTGCCACTTTGAAAACATTCCTTAATGGGTTGTAGAAAGACTACAACAGGGCAGGAGCCTACATGGGTCCCATCCTCAGCAACATTTGTTATCTGCTGAACACTCTCAGGAGTGATCTCTGAGCACAGAACCAGGAGCCAGTGCTGGGGACTGCCTCATGAGAACCCCCCAAGACAAGGAAAACTTTTCTATGTGCAAGATAATTATGAATCAATTCAGTTTTTCATTCTGTGAACATGAATGGGCGGTTCTCATATGGAACTTGTTGTGGAAACCTTATTCACCATCGCTTTTCAGGTCATTTCATTCATTTCATTTGCAACACATCTTTCTTTTTGGCAGCTAAAGAAAAATGGAGCATTGATTTCCCAAGAAATTTTTGTTCTGTTCTCCCAAAGTGTATGCACACGAGGACACATTATTGGAGAAATTCTTGGTTTCTGAGAACATGCCACATCTTGCAAAGTTAGCAATGAGGTAATTCTAGAGTGAATGAGCATTATGTCCTCTTACAGAATTGGAAAAGCTTTAAAAAAGAATGACCACAGGAATTTTAAAAGTTCTTGAAGTGAGATATAATTGGGATGAGGGCCTTGTCCTCATTTGCTTATGAAGAAATTGGTATTATCTCAGGGCCAAATAATTAGTTCAGCAGTTGTCCTGGGTTGAATATTGTCTGTCCTAAAATGCATGTTAATAATGAAACTTCAGAATGTACCCTTACTGGAAATAAAGTCATTAGAGACATAATGAAGTTTATTGAATTAAGGGGTAGGACAGGAACTTAACCAAGCATGACTGGAGTTTGGTTTCATTTATCCTTCTTTTTATTGATTTTTATTAGTTTACAACATTGCTGAATTTAGTGACACAGTGTAAGTCTTATGTGTTTGTAGAATTCAGCTTATCTATCACCAAAGTTCCCAAACCATCTCACCAGGATAATCATTTGTAAATTGGGTTCACCTACCCACTTTCTTTCCTTCTATAACCCACTGTGGTTTTCACTGACCCTCAGTTATTTTTGCTGTTTTTTGCAAGTTTGATGGCTTTTGCTGCTATATTCTACATATGAGTAAATGAGGTAATTGTTTTTATTTCCTTTCTCATTTCGTCTAGTGTAATTAAGACTTATCTATCTATTTTTTTCCTAAAGGCACAATTTCAAATTTTTTTTAATATCAGGAAGTATTCCATTGGATACGTATAACATAACATCTTTATCCAGTCATCTGACGATAGATGGACATTTAATTCCATGCTTTTGATATTGTGATGCCTTTAACCCACAGATGCACACACCCTTGAATTAGTCATTTTATATTCTCCAAGTTAATGCTCCTACTAGTGTTATTGCTGGATTATGTTTTTATTTTGTCATTTATTTAGTTTTTGTTTTTATTTTGGGGGCCATACCCAGCGATGTGCAGGGGTTGCTCTTGTCTCTGTACTCAGGAATTAACTCCTGGTTATGCTCGGGCTCCAAATGAGATGCCAGGGATCAAAACCTGGTCTGCTGTGTGCAATGCTAATGGCCTAACCGCTATACTATTACAGATATATTAATTATGGCCCCAGCAATTTTCATTTTTACAGCAATTGGTGAAACCAGTATGGGAAATTATATGGAGGTGACAAGATTTTATAAGGATGGGACTAAGGGCATAATGCAGTGTAGAACACACATCACACATGAGTGGATATGGAATTGATGATAGCCACTACATGAAAGCAAGAAAGCAAGAAAGCATGAAAGAACGAAAGAGAGAAAGAAAAGAAATAATAAAAGAAAGAAAGGAGGTAAGAAAGAAAGAGACAAAGAAACAGAAATAAAGGAAGGAATAGAGAACAAACACAGAGGGTATAGAGCCAGATAACTGATGGAGCTGAAATGGGAATAGTGAGTCCATAACCACGGAGCCTGGAACAACCGGATGCAGGAAGAACCAGGGAGAATCTCCCATTAGAGGCTTAGGTAGAGGAGTGCTCTGGCAACACCTTGATTTTGGACTTCTAACCTTCGAACTGTTAGGAAATAGTTTTCTGATATTTTAAGACACCTCTTTGCTGCACTTTTATTTTTTTCGCAAGCAAAGATCTGCATATTTTATTAATGTAACTGTTAGAAGCTTACCATTCTATATGTGGAGGCCTAGAATAAATCAGGAAAATCTTGAAAAAATAAAGTTAGGTGGCACTCTGGCTGCCTTTCTCATCTAACCAAAGATGACCATGGAGCTCTGTCAGAATCAGAATTCCAGGCCAGAATGAGAGCACGGTGGGTAGGGCACTTCCTTGCACGCAGCCTACCTGGATTTAGTCTCCATAGTCCCATAAGGTCTAGAGAGTACTGCCGGGAGTTATCTGAGTGCAGAGCGAGAAGTAGCCCTGCGCATTGCCGGATGTGGCCCTCCCCCCACCCAAACAAAAAAACAACAACAACAAAAATAAACAAGACAAAGATCCATTCATTTGGCTAAAACTAAGGGATCTTCCCTCTACTAAGCTTTTCTTAGTTCATTTTCTTTAATCTTATACTTCTAGAGTCATTATGACACAGAATGCCATTCATTAGCCTATTTGAGCAGACAAAAGTCCATTGATCCACTGAGGGTCAACAAAGGGATCAACCTAGTTCATACAGATAGGATCAAGTATGATTCAAATATTTGACATATTGGAAACCATTTAGAGCACAAGATTTATGAAATCAGGTTGCAACAGAACTCTTACATTTCTCCCTTTTCACCAATGCCTACAGCAAGTAAGTAGTAATAAGAAACTGTTCCTCCTTCTTTACACCAAATTCATAGCACCCGAGAGTTGGAAAGGTTGTAGGAGAAATAGGGAAACTTCCAAATATAAAGCTGCTACCCACATGATGTTCTTTTTAATACTTTGATAATAATAAGACTTGAGCTCCTTGAAAATTAAGATCTTTAATAAGATCAATTTTACACAAGTCATAAAAAGTTGTCTAATGAGAAATTCCATTTAACCAGAATTATTCAAACACATCCGTCTGAAACTACCTTTTTATTAGGTAAATGAAGCAAATAATTGGTTAAAGGATTTAAGTGGAAATTTGAAATCACTCCTTTTGTATTTTAGATTACAGAGATTCTTATACTTGCACCATGCACATTTTTTATGTGAGATATCTCATGTATGCTTCATATAAATAAAGTGTTGATAATAATTATAGATTTTCCTCTAATTTCCTTTACAAATGTTTTTAATTTTAGAAACATTAAGAAGCATAGAAAAGGCAAGATAATATAGCAATGACTTGTGCTACTAATTCCCAACATTAATAAACTTTATAGTTCCTGTAATGCTATTATGGCTAAAACTTAAAGAACCTTTACATTTGTTGACCTTATTCTTGATATGGGTCTATTTACTCCTATTGCTTATACACATATAATTACTATGTACGAAATTTCCCATACACTGTTTTCTCTGAGTGTCAATTATAGATCCAGTTATGTAAGAAAAATGTCTAATAGTTGTTTCTATTAACTTAATTTCTTATAGAACCCTATCACTTTAACATAGGTTAGTTTTCTTTATAAATTATGAACTAACAGGGTTTTTTTTAGAAATATTCATGAACATATTTACTATCATAAATCATATGAAATTTTATAAATGAAATTGTTGGTGTAAGTACACTGATAATTTGTGTATTTTAATTCAGGCATTGAGTGGTCTTTCATCAGTGTAACACCTCCTTCTGTAGAATAATTTTGGCCTTTCATTGAGCAATCGTATCACTACCATAAGAAATGAAAGATATTTTTCATCTGAAGTTTCTTTTTAAATTTACATACCATTATATATAAAAATGTCAGTAATAGTTTTAGACATAAAAACATTCCAATTCCAGTTTCATCACTAGTGTCGTTATCCTCCACCAATTATCCCGGAGCTCTCTTAACCTTCAGCTGCCTCCATAATAGGTACATAAGAAAGAAAGAAATTGGGGCCATATTCGGTGGTGCTCAGGGCTTATTCCTGACTCTGTGCTCAGGCATCATCCTGGTAATGATTGGGGTAATTATATCTGGTACTGGAAATTACAGACATGGGGCAGAGCTGCTACTGGCTCTCACTGTGCCCAGCCGCTCATGAGGTGCCCGGGAGTGATGGCAGATTCTAGCCCTGGCCCACCGCTCCAGCAGAACCTCACAACAAGCCAGACGACCCCCCCACTCCATGAGGACCTCCATTTTCCATATCCCGACTTCCCCCTCGTCAGAACTCGACCCAGCAGACCAGCCTATCACAGCCTGGTCGCACAGCTGCAAGCTGCCGCTCGGTTCATCAATAAATGCTGGATTTTGAGATGACTTCAAGAGTATGCTACCCGCACGGCAGAGCCTGGCAAGCTACCCGTGTTGTATTTGATATGCCATATACCAGTAACAATTATAGACCTCATTCCCATGACCTGATGGAATGGTTTGAGGCTCTTTATGTTCCTGGAGCAAGCAAGTGCCCTTGGGCTCTACTTGCATGAGACAGGTCATATGGAGATGTTACTGGTGCCTGCTCGAGCAAATCAACAATGAACAGGGGTGATACAGTGATACTGGAAATTAAATTTAGATGTGTGCCAGGAATTTTCCTACCCTCTGTACTATATCTCTGTACAGGCATATTTTTAAGCTTAATTAGTTCAGTGTGGGTCCAATTCTGACAGTCATCTTGATTCTAATGGCTTAGACTTGCACAGATTGCTCCAATCTATACTGCTGATGTGCCCAAGACCCTTGGAACCTTGCTATCGGGATACTATCTTTACTTATCCTCCACCCTTTTCTCTTCCCCTGGCATTTTCATTGATGTAATCTATGACCAATTTTACCCACCTTCAACATCTATCATTCCATTGTCACTTTTTCTATAGAGCACAGAAACTTAAGATTTTTCAGTACTGATGTCCTGTTTCAGAGTTATTAAAAAAAAGAATGTTATCTGGTATATTGTCTAAGGAAAAGAGTACAAAGATTTCAAAAAAAAAGTAAGAGTAGGGGCCAGAGTGATGGCATAGCGGGTATGGCATTTGCCTTACACGAACGACCTGGGTTCAATCCCGGCATCCCATATTGTCGCCCAAGCACTGCCAGGAGTAATTCCTGAGTACAGAGCCAGGAGTAACCCCTGAGCATTGCCGAGTGTGGCCCCCAAAGTAAAAAAAAGTAAGAACAGATCTCTCCAGATCTCTCACATGACTCAGTGATTCTACTTCCATGCACCTAGCCCAAATGCAAAAATATTAATTAGAAAAGATGTGTATCCTTTTGTTCAATGCAGCACTTAGGAAAGTATCATGGTATAGAAATAACACACATGAAAAAGACAGATAATAGAACTTTACACACATACACAGAGTGGACTACTGTGTTGTGGGGAGGACAATGATAAGGTGGGCAAGGATAAGGTGGAACGAAAGGGTCAAGTGGCTGTTTCTCTCTGTATCTCTCTCTTTTGTGGCATAGAGGTAGGCTGGAAGAGGGGAGGGAATTAGGGGTTATTGACAGTGGAAAATGGGCACTGGTGGAGGGATGGGTGCTAGACCACTGTAAGACTGAAACCCAAACATGAACATTTTTTATTATACCACCATTATATACAATTATCTTTGTAATTGTATATCAGTGGTATAATAAAAAAATTAAAAAAAGAAAATGTTACGTGAATTTTATTGGAATTCCTTGGCTGTAGAGAGGTGAGCTATGTACATCAAAATCATGAGTGCTACTACTATGGTACACATGGAGCCATTTAACAATAATAACATTTTAAATAAATAAAAAGAACTTAAAATATATTTAGACACCATGGTTTACAGAGCGTTAAGGGACACAGTTTCGGAGATGCAGCATTCTCGCTCCAAATCTCCCCACGAAAGTGTCACTGATGCTCCACTATGACCCATGAGCCTTCCTTCTTGCTCACTTGGCATCCTGAGCAAATCAGTTTAAAATGATATACTTTGCCCTTTGGATCACTTGTTTAAAATTCTGTTGATTCTCAGTGATTAGGGTTTACTTAGTTATATGCTTGTCTCTAACAACGGAAATGTCCACAACCCTTGGCCAGGGGCTATATACTCTTGCCAGTCACCTTCTAACTTCTGTCCCTCCCAAACTTTTCCTTCGCTTCTCAGACTCTTTTATACATAAGCTTTTTTTTTCCTTCATTATTTCTTTGTACTGATTTTTGAATGACTTACAGTCTCTAGGAAGAATGTGTGTCAAAAAGAGACAATAGACTATTCTAATATTAATTGGGACATTTCAGTGCTATAAAAAATTTATATGCTGTAAAATAAATAAAATAGTTATTTTTATAAAAATAAGTAAATACATTAGAAATATTGTTTTCTTTTAATAAGTTACTATTTTGGTAGGCAATTGTTCAGGGGATACTTTTGACTCTGTGCTCAGAGTCAGAGCACAGATTATAGAGTTTTTGTCCTTCAAAAGGGACTGTCCTGCAGTATCTGGGAGAGAACTAGGGTTGTCCATATGCAAGACTCATGACTTAACTCCTGTAGTATTGCTTCAAACAACTTATTACTATTGAGGGGATTTCTTAGCACTTGATAGGAAAAGTGTTATAAGGTGGGAAACCGCAAAGCTGAAATGTTATTTATAATATAATTTGCATAATGACTTGAAAGGGCTCATAATTGTGACATGAAAAAGACAGTGAAAAAACAGTGAAATTTTCTACATATTAGTGCCTATAATATTGTACAAGAAAATACTTTGCAAATTTTAAGACGGTTCTAAGGAATATTTCAATAGGAATGAGTATGCCATCCACAAAGGCAGAGCCTGGCAAGCTACCCTTGTCATAATTGATATGCCAAATATCAATGACAATTATAAAGTTCATTCCCATGACCTGATGGAATGGTTTGAGGGTTCTTTATGTTCCTGGAGCAAGCAGATGCCCTTGGGCTCTACTAGCATGAGATAGGGCATATGGAGATGTTACTGCTGCTCACTCGAGCAAATTGATGATGAACGGGAAGACAGTGACAGTGACATGTCTTTTGCATCAGAATTTTCAATGAATGACATCTTATAAGAGGTAGAGAAAATTCAATCTGTTTATACATCATATACAGACATATGTAAGTGTAATATATTACTGTACATTACCTTTATAACAGTTGACATTTTTTCTGAGTGCATCCCGAATATGTGAGCTTTAACTCTAGTCTTTTTAAGTTTATATTCTTTAACCATGCAACACTTTCTATAAGTTTAAGAAGAAAAATGACTCAAAATGATTAACAAATTCTTTGTATATACAATAGCATTGGGGTACTTTGACAACTATGACTCATAATCTGCATTTTGTGAATTTATTCAAAACTACTTTGTCCTCGGGGCTATCGAGATAGAGTGAGTGACGAGCTTTCTTGTATGCACCAGATCCAGTTTCCATTCTTAGTACCCCATGAGGTTGACCAAGTTTGCCAGGAGTGATCCCTTAGCACAGAGCTAGACGTAAGTCCTGAGCACTGCACTGCCAAGTATGACCCAAGAACAGAACAAAAAATATTTTGTTTTTTTCTTTCTTGGAAGAAGAAAAGACAAATTTTTTTGAAACTTGTTTAACTTTATTCTCATTAATAATATATACTGGGTTTTTGTTCATTTTCCAAGATGCTCCATCATTTTAAGTGTTAGCATTGTTTGATGTTTTTAATTACAGAATTATCAAATATGACACTATTTAAATACAATATGACTTTTTTTGCACCCACTTAATTTATTAAAACACACAGATAGTCTCCCCAAACACAAAAGCCCAGGTCCAGATGGATTCACCACTGAATTCTACAAAATCTTTAAAGAGGACCTACTCCCAATTCTTTTTAAGCTCTTCCGGCAAATTGAAGAAACAGAAACACTCCCAAATGGCCTTTACGAGGCACATATCACCCCTGATACACAAAGCAGACAGAGATGTCACAAAAAGGAAAACTACAGACCAATCTCCCTGATGAATACAGATGCTAAGATCTTCAACAAAATACTAGCAAATAGAATCCAAAGAGTCATCAAAAAGATTATACACCATGACCAAGTGGGATTGATCCGGGAATGCAAGGATGGTTCAACATCCACAAGTCAATCAACATAATACATCATATCAACAAAAAGAAAAATAAAAACCATATGATCATATCAATAAATGCAGAGAAGGCATTTGACAAGATTCAACACCCATTCATGATAAAAGCTCTCTGTAAAATGGGGATTGAAGGAACCTTCCTCAATATAATCCAGGCCATCTACTAAAAGCCCACAGCAAGCATCATTCTCAATGGGGAAAAACTGAAACCCTTCCCCTTAAGATCATGGACAAGACAAGGCTGCCCACTCTCACCACTTCTATTCAATACAGTAATGGAAGTACTTGCAATAGCAATAAAAGGAAGAAAAAAGACATTAAGGGCAGCAGATAGGAAGGGAAGAAGCCAAGTTATCACTATTTGCAGATGACATGATATTATACCTGGAAAACCTGAAACTCTCTACCAAGAGGCTCCTAGAAATAATACATTCCTATAGTAGAGTGGCAGGGTACAAAATCAATACCCAAAAGTCAATGGCCTTCCTATATGCAAACAGGGAAAGAGAAGAAAGGGACATTAAAGAAACTATCCCATTCACAATTGTGCCGCAGAAAATCAAATCACTAGGAATCAGTTTGACAAAGAATGTAAAGGATCTCTACAAAGAAAACTACAAAACGTTACTTCAGGAAATAAAAGAAGACCTGAGGAAATGGAGACTCATTCCCTGCTCATGGATTGGAAGGATTAACATTATCAAAATGGTAATACTCCCTAGAGCTTTATACAGATTCAATGCTGTCCCTACAAAGATACCCATGATGTTCTTCAAATAAATTGAACAAACACTCCTGAAATTTGTATGGAATAATAAACCCCCACGAATCATTGTATCACTGTCTTCCCATTCATCATAGATTTGCTCGAGCGGGCACCAGTAACATCTCCATATGACCTGTCTCATGCAAGTAGAGCCCAAGGGCACCTGCTTGCTCCAGGAACATACAGAGCCTCAAACCATTCCATCAGGTCATGGGAATGAGGTCTATAATTATTACTGGTATCTGGCATATCAAATACGACACGGGTAGCTTGCCAGGCTCTGCCGTGAGGGTAGCATACAGCTCTATGGTGTGCTGGGCCGGAGTGATAGCCCACAAGGTAGGGTGTTTTTGCCTTGCACGCAGCAGGCCTGTGCCGGCCTGGATTCGATCCCTGGCATTCCATATGGTCCCCCGAGCACCGCCAGGAGTAGTTCCTGAGTGCAGAGCCAGGAGTAGCCCCTGGGCATTGCCGGGTGTGACCCAAAAAAGAAAAAAAAATAGCTCATAATACTGAACATATATAAATAATGTATACGTAATATATAAATACTTTACATATATGCTCTTTTTGGGTGCAGACAGACACACTGACAATATGCAGGAACCGTGAAGTGCTGGGGTGCACACCTGAACCCCCCAAAGCTTGTGTTTCAGCTCTCTGAGGCCTAACAGGGTGAAGGTCTTCTCCAAAGCTTACGTGACTAGAAGATAAACACCCACCTTCCTCATAATTAATAGGGATTGAAAACAAAAGCCACGCACACAGATCCCATAGGGGAAAAAAGACTTTTTAAAAGCAATTAGAGCACATTGAACTAAGGCCAGACAGCGCCTGTATCCATCCAAATAAAAACGAATTCGTCTTTTTAAGCTCTGTTTTCAAAAAGATAGAACTGCTCCAGATTGAATCACAAAATTTCATCCAATTCCACAACCCAGGAGTCGCACTGAAACGGCATCATTCAGAAGGGTGGACAGAGAGCGACTGCCAAAGTTTTGGAGGGAAAAACTGAAAGAGAATTAGAAGGCTGAGGCTACCAGCTTCACAGATGGAAACAGATCCAGAAAGTGGGAAATCACTCGGCTATGAAACCCCCACGAATAGCTAAAGCAATCCTTGGGAAAAAGAAGATGGGAGGTATCACTTTCCCCAACCTCAAGCTCTACTACAGAGCAGTTGTAATTAAAACAGTGTGGTATTGGTATAGAGGCAGACCTGTAGACCTATGGAATAGAACTGAATATCCTGAAACACACTCTCAAATATACAACCACTTAATCTTCGATAAAGGAGCAAAAAATATTAAGTGGAGCAAAGAAAGCCTCTTCAACAAATGGTGCTGGGAAAACTGGGCAGCTACGTGTAAAAAATGAACTTAGACCTCTTTCTAACGCCATGCACAAAATTCAGATCAAAATGGATTATAGATGTCAACATCAGACATGAATCTATAAGGTACATCGAAGAAAACATAAAAGAAAAGCTCTACGACATCGAAACCAAAAGTATCTTTAAAAGCGACACACCACTGACCAAGCAAATGGAAGCAAAGGTAAACAAATGGGATTATATAAAATTGAAAAGCTTCTACACCTCAAAAGATATGGGGACCAAGATACAAAGACAATCCACAGAGTGGGAAAGGATATTTGCCCAATACCCATCTGACAAGGGGTTAATATCCAGGATATATTAGGCACTGGTAGCAATTCACAAGAAAAAAAACAGCAAACCCCATCAAAAAATGGGGAGAAGAAATGAACAGAAGCTTCCAAAAAAGAAGAAATTCGATTGGCCAAAAGGCATATGAAAAAGTGCTCTTCATCTTTAAACATCAGGGAGATGCAATTCAAAACAACAATGAGGTACCATCTCACACCACAGAGACTGGCACACATCCAAAATAGCAAGAACAACCGGTGCTGGCGTGGATGTGGGGAAAAAGGGACTCTGATCCACTGTTGGTGGGAGTGCCGACTGGTCCAGCCCTTTTGGAAAACAATATGGGCATTCCTCCGAAACCCTAGATATTGAGCCCCCATTTGATCCAGCAATAGCACTCCTGGGAATATACCCGAGAGACCGAAAAACACATAGCAGAAACACTATCTGTACTTCTTTATTCATCTCTGCGCTATGCACGATAGCTGGAATCTGGAAACAACCTAAATGCCAGAGAACAGAGGACTGGCTAAAGAAACTGTGGTTTGTCTACACTGTGCAATACTATGCAGCTGTCAGAAAAGACGAAATTATGAAATTTACCTGCAAATGGATGGACATGGAGACTCTCATGTTGAGTGAACTTAGTCAGAAGGAAAAGGACATATATAGAATGACTGCATTCATTAATAGGATATAAATAGATACCAGTGTTTTACTAAATGTGGTAATGGTAATGGCAGACTAAAACAATGAATATACACAAAGAGACTTAAGTGATAAACTCTAAATATCTGCAGGGCTAGCCACAATGTGTAAAATAAAAGGGAGAGAGATGCAGAGACAGATAGAGAGAAAGAGAGAGAAAGAGAGGAAACTGGGGTACCTGCTATTGAGACAGCCTGAGGGTGGGTGGGAGGGGGTGGGCATACATTGTTGGTGGAATGGGGCACTGGTGGAGGGATGGGTGCTGGAATACTGTATTACCAATAACCAATTATGAACACCTTTGTAATTGTATTTCTCACTGTGGTATAATAAAAAATTTTAAAATAAGTCATTTCAAAGAAAGAGAGAAAAAAAACACAGAGATAGCTCTATCCCCTAGGAAGAGAGTCTTATGAATTGTCAGCTAATGTTTTATGCTTTTTACTGACAATAATAAATTTCTGAGATAGACTGCTTTTAAAATTAATCTATTAATGCATTATGTGCTATATAATTAGCCACTTACTTTTAACTTTAGAATGTATTAAAATACTATTATAGTAAAACAGAATAAAATTGTGAAGTATTTTACTAGTAGTTTAGAAAACTAAAAATTCTTGCAAGAGCAGGAAATGTTTTATAGAGGGGAGTAGATTGTTCATAGTGGATTCATAGTAGAGGGGAGTGGATTGCAGGAAGGAATACATACATTATATTGACATTGAATATTTTGGTAATATTATCAAAATATTAATAAATATAAACTCATCAAATCTTACTACTAAGGATGAATTTTACACACATATTTCATTTTTATGCAATTACACATGTGTTATTAATATCCACCAATTGGTTATTAAAAATCCTGCTGGTACGTGCATAGAAGGCATATATGAAGTACCAAAAAAAGGCATAGTTTTGTATAGGTTTCCATGTTGTGTAATGAAGTTATACAAAATAAGTGTCTATAAGAGACATTTTTTTTCTCTTCTCTCTGTGAGTTGGAAATACAGACTAGTGATTTGGGGACATTAGCACAATTTCATGAAGCCACAGAAATATTCTGGCAGGGATGCATTAGCAAACAGAGATCCATTTGGGGAAGGTTCTACATGTTTCCTTATTTGGGTTGTTTTTAGAACTCATTTTTGGAGGGTTGTAGAAGACTGAGGCCATCAACTTGTGCTGACGGTTTGCTGAATATTGGCAGAGAAGAAAATATTTGGAGTATCAAGAGAACTAACTATTAATTTTATTTCACTTTTCCAGTAAATTTTATATTGTTGCATATATTACCTGAATTCATAAAAAATATGTGTTTCTTTTATGGCTATTTGTTGTAGCCTAAGGCATTGGTAACAACTTTCCAAAGAATTAATATATTAAAAGTTTGAAGATACTTTAAAATTAGCTTCTGTTTCTTTTTTCTTTTCCTTTGCAACTTTTAAAGTTACTAAAATATTTTAAGTCTCAGTTCCCTTACATTTGCTATGGTAAATTTAGAATAAATAGCCTCTTAAACTAGAATTTATTCCAATGTAATCATATCCTCCAGTTATGAACATAAAAATTAAAGTTAAAATGTTTATATCTACAATTGCATTCATGGATATCAAATTTCCATGTTTTGGTATAATTTTGCCTCATTTGATCTGGGTTTTGTAAAAATAAAAAAATGAAAATGGAAATTTTGCAATAAAAGCAACTCAAATCTTTTTTAAAATACAAATCAATCAGCTATTTGATTGTCATAACAAATTTCAATTTCATTTTTTAAATTAAAAAACTTAAATTTAAATTATAACTTAAATTTACAAATATGGATTACTTAAGGAAAAGAAGATTTCAATGTTTGAAAACAGTTAAGATTAAATATAGGAATCTACAAGCATGAGATACCCCAGTAGTGTTGGAATAGGTCCAAAAGGGAAAGTTACATGGCAGCGCATACAGTACCTCAATTAAGATGCTCTCCTTGTAGGTGGATGATCAGGGTTTGATTCCAATCACCGTATATGGTATCTTCAGTCACACCACCAATAAACCCTGTACACTAGCCAAAAGTAAAACCTGCATATTGCTGTATGTGGCCTAAAAAAACAAAAAGGGAGATCACTAGAATGCTAAAATATTCGCTTAATGTCCCAAGGAGCAGAGTCTTGAGGTTAGGGAAATGTTCATGATAAACTGACTTGAATTTCATAGAAAGAGGAATCATATGCCCTGTTGAATCATAATGTGCAACCAAAGTACTTTACATTTTATTTCAATTTGCTTGAAGTTGAACAGATAGTTCAAGGCAAGCATGCTATCAAGCTTGTGACTTTTGACCCCATTTCTCTCTAAGATAATATATTGCAAGGCTATATAGTATAATATAGATGATTAACATTAATATGATTGGGATAGAATATTGCTATCATTCCTAAGATATCAGTAGATGTCCATTGATATTTTTTTCTGCTCTCATCCTTTTTTCCCTCATGTTTTCCGCCATGGTCCTTTTCTTAGCCTCTGGAAACTACTTATCCAGTCTTCATTTTAATAACTTTGACATCCTTAGAACGTTACCCTGGTGTGGAGCATGGAGGTATTTTTTTTCTCAGGGAGCCACTGTGATAATTATCGAGGGAAGCAGACACTCAGTGGAGGGTGTGGTGTTAGAATATCAGATGAATGAAACCCTATCATTAACTGGATTGTAAATGATGGTGCCTCAAATAAAATTGTTTTGAACAATTAGCATACTATAGAAATTGAATCTCTACAAACCTGTTCTAATTTATGCACTGATGAAAACTGTCCTTGTTTATTGTGCAACTGTTATTAAAAAGACTCAAGTGTTACAGACTTTACTGTATAGGTTTTAAGTCATCATTTCAAAGAAGGTATCCATATCTCAGCCTAAATCTTCATTTTCTGGAAAACTGCCTAATGCAATTTCTGGTCATAAGGCAGTTGCAGGCTTACTTTTTTAAGAAATTGTCCATTTTTCCTAGAAAAATAATTGTGAATTTTGTTTGTATTTTTGGGGACACCCTAGTTGTGCTCTAGGTTTACTCTTGGCTCAGGGATCAGGGGATCCCTCCTCGAATGGTTTAGGGGCCATATGTGGTTCCAGGTAATCAAACCAACTTAGATACATGCAAGACAAGCACCTTAGCTGCTATACTATATCTCCAGCCTGCTGAAGTGCTTGGGAACTTTGAAGTTTTTATTACTACACTGAATATAAGTGATGCAGTTTCTTAATATCTTCATCATCATTTGGCCTCAATATTTTTTTTAGTATTTATAATCATTGGGTACTTACTGATAGGCCAACTGATTTTCATTTATATTGTCAGTGACTGATTATTTTGAATGACCTTTCATGTGCTTAGTGATTAGTTACTAGCCATATAGTTTACTTTACTGAATAAGGAATAAGTCTTGGTGTGGTATGTACTACAAGTTTGAATAGTGAGTTATACCTACCATTATAGTATTATTGAATATCCTAAATACCATGTTCTTTATCTATTTATCACTTCCTCCCTTCTATTTCCACAACCTCAGATAATTTTACTATCTCTCTATCTTAACCTTTACTAGAAGGTCATAAGGACAACGTATTTGATTGGCTTCTTGCACTTAGTAATGTGCATTTTAGTTTTACTATGCTTGTTCATGCTTTAATAATTCATTTAATAATTCTGAATACATGACATTGCATGGGTGGATTGCAGTTTAATTATTCACCTACTACAGGAAATCTTGGTTGCTTCCAAGATTTTTCAGTTATGAACAAAACTTCAATAAACACATGCTTAATTTTTTAGTCATAGTTGTATAGTTAATATTTATAAAATGGGTGTGAATTACTTCATAAGAAAATAGCAAACTACTTTCCAATGTGGCTGTTCCAGTTTATTGCTTTTATCAATAATATTTATGGCATATGATATAAGACTTATTTACTTATGTTCATTATCTCCTTTGGTGAGATACAAAATAATCTCTTGTAATTTTTTTAGTTACTTAAATTGTTTTTTGGTCACACCCAGCAATGCTCAGGGGTTTTTCCTGGCTCTGCACTCAGGAATCACTCCCGGCGGTGCTCGGGGACCATATGGGATGCCAGGGATCGAACCCAGGCCAGCACGGGCGGCTGCGTGCAAGGCAAATGCCCTACCCGCTGGGCTATTGCTCCGGCCCTACTTAAATTTTTTTATTTGATGTTATTTGACATTTTTTCTCTTGTAAACTGTGTTTCTTTTGAGTGTAAAATTTACATCTTTGCCTAAACTGTTTCTGAAGTATATTTTCTATTTTTCCCTAATGATTTAATTTAAATGTTATCCCTGTAGTCTGATGTGACCCCCCTCTAATTTATCTGTGATCTATTTTGAGTTAACTTTTATATAAGGGGTAGGGGTTTAAATAAAATTTATATCTATTTTTATTCTTTGCCTATCCAATTGTATCAATTTCAATTTATTGAATGCACATTGTCAGAGTAAATTGATTTGTTTACATGGAGGATCTATTTCTGGATTTTTCCCATTCTTTCACTTGTACCTCGCTAACAATACTATGACTATGTTATCTATAAACATTTGATTATAGACTATATAGACTCTTGGCTACATGACAGAAACTGGGTAAGCTTGTCCTACTTTTCAGTTTTTCAGTCTTAAAACATTTTTTAGCTATTGAATTTTCATAATACGTAAGCTTCACAATAATATCATATGCCTTAGCAAACGTTTCTGAGATTTTGATAGGTATTTGATTAAGGTAAATGGATCAAGGGTTTGGATTAAGGTATATAGAGAACTGGGAAGAATAAACACATTTCTCTATAATATTTTTTTGTCTATGATTATAATATATGTCTCCATTAACTATTTTTATTTTAAGGAGGGAGAGTTTGGACCACAGCAAAAGGATTTTCTGGGCTTCCTACTGGTTCTGTGTTTACAGTTTATTCCTGTTGGTACCTAGGGGAATGTGTAAGGCACTGGAAGTTGAACCTGGCCAACTGCTTTTAGAATAAGCACCTTAGTCACTATGCTATCTCCAGTCCCAGAAATCCCAGTAATCCCAGTAATCTTATCATGAGCAAAATAACACACATTAATTTCTAATTCTACTTTGTCATAAACTGTAATTTTATATTATAAACACAAGGAGTAGGAAAATAAACAAATGTCACTTATCACTTGTCTTCCCATTGTTCATCGATTTGCTCGAGCAGGCATCAGTAACGTCTCCAGTCGTTGAAAACGAGGTTCATTATTATTACTGTTTTTTGGCATATAGAATACACCATGGTAGCTTTCCAGATTCTGCTGTGGCTCTGGGTCATCCCAGGGGGCCAGTCTTTTTCTATGTCATACCATCAACCATCCAGGGCCCACAGGGCAGAGCCCTGGGTGTAAACAAGCCTGTCTCCTTTCTCCAACTGCTGACTCAGCTGGGCATCACAACCACACCTACAACACTTCAAGGGGCCAGAGCGATAGCACAGCGGGGAGGGCATTTGCCTTGCACATGGCCGACCTGGGTTCAATCCCCGGCATCTTACATGATCCCTAAGCACCTCCAGGAGTAATTCCTGAATGATGAGCCAGGAGTAACTCCTGAATGTCGCTGGGTGTGACCCAGAAAACAAAACAAAAATAAATAAATGTATATTATAAAAATCCTTCAAATAAATAATAATATTGGACTTCTTTAATGTTTTAAATTTCACATACCTGTGGTATAAAGCACTGTCAAAATTGGATGGAATATGAAAAAAACATAGATGTGTTTGTTTTGTAAAACATTAAGTTCATGCATGGGAATGCTCTGTGGTGGCCTACAAAGGATTCTAACATAAAATAAAACATAGTTAACAACTTGAAAACCACACTTGTTACCAGTTTCACTTCTTTTGAAATTAGAGCTCTTATATAGAACTGATAAATCTTACCGATAATCCTTTTCCAGACCCTTAATTCATCTTTGAAAATTTTTATTTATTTATTTATTTTTTTAATTAAAATTTTTATTATACCACCATGAATATACATTTAAAAAGGTGCCCATGTTTGGGATTCAGTCATACAGTGTTCCACCACCGGTCCCTCCACCATTACCCATTTCCCACCACCAATGTCCCTTGATTCCCTCCCTCCTTCCTCAACCTGCCTCTATGGCAGGCATTTTGCCCATTTTTGAGATTTTTTAAATCTCAGCTAAAAATCATTTACACTGTTAGTTACACAAAGTTTTTCTGAGTAGTTAATTTGGGGTTTTCGGTCTGATTTTGCCTTAGTAGAGGAAGAAACCAAAGATTCCAAATCACCCTTTGAGGAAGCATAATAATAATAATGATAGGAAAAAAAAACTTAATCCTAGATTTAAGAAACATTTTTGGGTGGAGATTGAGGTGGCTGTGTGCTTTAATCTTGACCTAAACTTCCTCTTCATTTTTAAAATAAACTCTAAGCATTGTTTCGTGGATATAATTGTAAGTGATATTTCCAGAAAAAAGAGCAACTCTGTTTTGAAAGAATCTACTAAATACTACTGAAAATGCATGATGGGAGGTTGGTCAGACTCTAAGTGGCTAAAAACGGAAATTCCACAAGGCCATCACATTCCTTAATTGTGGCAAAGTAGCAAACACAGAGGGAAGAATTCTTTCTCGTTCTAGGCAACTTGGACTCAGATATTTCATAGAATGTAGGTTTTCTTTGAAATGACTGTAGTAAAGCTGTTATTTTAAGAATTGGCATGCAGGTTAGTGCCATTGTCAACAAGACTTATTTTTGTTTTTCTACAAAAATGATTCATTCGAGTAGCTGGAAAATTTGGAAAGAGCCAATATTCATTTTATGACACTAGGCTATTCTAAATGGGCAAATATTCTGGCATATTCTGTTTGAATGCAATGTCTTGGTCTCCCCTTACATATTGAATATTTTCTGGAATTCAAATAACCTTTTATTTATAAGAGGAAAATAATATACTTGGTGTACCATGAATTGATTTTCAGGGTCCAGGACTGAAAACATAGTACAGTATTCTATTACTGCAGTCTGTTCTTCTATAAATCTAAATAAAAATAAACATCTAAATAAAAATATACATCTTTGCAGACTTTAATCAATATAAGCAAATTTCAGAGTTCTTACACAGTGGCGAGAAAGTATATTTCAAATAGTATGAGTTTCAGAAGTGAAGTGTTTTGTTACTCTAGCGCTAGAGGTGACTACAAGAGTATGCCACCCACACGGCAAGCCTGGCAAGCTGCTTGTGTTGTATTTGATATGCCAAATACCAGTAACATTTATATTAGGTCATTCCCATGACATAATATAATGGTTTGAGGCTCTTTATGTTCTTGGAGCAAGTGGATGCCTTTGGGTTCTACTAGCATGAGACAGGAAATATGGAGATATTACTGGTGCCCGCTCTAGCAAATACATGATGAACAGGAAGATAGTGATAGTTACAAAAATACAACTTATCTCACTTGCCTTCCCTTTGTTAATTTGCTCGAGTGGGCACCAGTAATGTCTCCTTCCATCCCTGTCACATGCTAGTGTAACCTTGGGCATCAACTCGCTACAGGAACACAAAGAGCCTCAAACCTTTAGCTTATGTCATGGGAATGAGGCTCATCATTGTTACTGTACTTGGCATATTGAATACGAGACAGGTAGTTTGCCAGGATCTACCATGAGGGTGGGATACTGGCGTAGTAGGTAGGCTCTCAGTTCATTCACTTACAGATGATCTGCACTGCCACAAGAAACGGGAGAACCGGTAGCAACTCTGTCCCATGTATCTGTGTCTCTGGTTCCAGCATACCTGGACTTGAAATAGGCGTCTCAAAATACAACATTCTTAAATAAAAACGTTGCAAAGATACATAAACCAGTTTAGCAAAAGAGAGTTTTTCGTGTGAGTCTTAATAACTTGATGATTAGTAAGAATCTTCTTTCCGGTGTTTTATTTTATCCACCTACCAAAGAATATATGCGAGATTTCTTAGCATCTATACTTGGACATTTCTGAGTGCTCAGAACTAGGGGCCAACTGGTCTGATTCTGACCAACAGCCTTTGTTTTCCCATTTACATCTATGAGAAGGTCCTCTGGGTTAGGGAGCTTGTCCAAAGTGAAGGCATAGTTGGATCAGAGTGATAGTAGAGTGGGTAGTACATTTCCCTTACACATGTAGACCAGGGTTAATCCTGGGCATGCTGTATAGTTCCCCAGAACAGCACCAAGAATGATCCTTGAGTGTGGAGCCAGAAATAATCCCTGAGATATGAAAAATATATAAACACAAAGCAGCTGATAATATCTATGATATGATAAAGTATCTTGGGGGATTTAAACATATACCATGGATAGGGTAGTTTATGAACAACAGAAATGGATTTCTTATATTTCTCAAGACTAGGAAACAAAAGGTCAAATTGTTGCAGGTTTGGGGTTTAGTGGGGTTTTGTTTTCTGATTCATGGATGTCATCTTCTTTTCTCTTTGTGCCTCACTTGGAAAAAGGGTCAAGAAGGTCTTCTGGGATCACTTTTATAAGGGCAACAACCCCATGCTCCAATCAACTCCCAAACCCCATGCCCCAATCAACTCCCAAAAGCCTATCCTCTAAATTATGGATTGCTTTCTATATAAGAATTGAGTGGGGGTAGGAGAGTACTTGCATTCAGTTCAGTCTAAAAACAATATATAGGCAAAAAAATCCAACAACACTTAGATTATAAAAAGGTTTAGTCAAAGTGTCACGGAAGGTAGAATAACTTCATAAATAAGAATCAGAAATGACCACACTCAAGAGGCATAATTTAAGAAAGCACTGACTAAAGATCAGAAAAAGTTTGAGAATTCTATAAATATTAAAAGTATGTGCTAATTTTCAGACTCAAGTGTTTAGTTGAATTTTAATAGTATTTAGAATCAATGATGTATTTCTTTCAAATGGAACATACTCAGTTTTCCTTGACTATTTTAAGACTGAACTCCTTTTTTTTTCTTTAAGATTTACTGCCAAAAGGAGTCACTATGAATGATATCTCGTTATATGTATTCCTGGTACATGAAGAGAAGAAGAGATTTTGCATTTATTGTTTAGTACAAAACTGCCAATTATACCAGGATGAACTGATAAACAGTTTAAGAGCTCTGCTAGTCCAGTAAAGAGATTCATTTTTAAAAAAATATTTTATTAAACCACCGTGAGATATACAATAACAAATAAGTTCATATCCGGCTTCGGTCATACATTGTTTCAGCACCCTTCCCTCCACCAGTGCCCATTTCCCAACACTAATGTCCCGGATTCCCTTCCCGCTCCCCCTAGCCTGCCTCTATAGAGAATTCTTTATCTCTTTTCTTTCTCTCTCTCTCTCTCTCTCTCTCTCTCTCTCTCTCTCTCTTCCTTCTCTTACACACTGTGGATTGTGATATATACATTTAGAGGTCATCATGTGTATCTTTCTGCCTGTATTCACTACTCAGTTCTAGGCTGGTATTACCACTTACAACAATTGTTAGAAGGCTGTTCCCTTCTGTGCCCCACCCAACCTCCGACTCCCAGATGCTTGTGGTAGATTCCACTTTTGAAAAGACCTCCTGATCCGTGTTTTGACTGACCTTGGATATTGGTATCATAATACCACAGCTCCGACGGCAACCCCAGAAGAGACCCATACCCAAGCACTCCAGACCCACAACTGCTCAGCTCGGCAACACGTGGAAGCTGTCCATGGAGCTGACCTCCGATTGGTGGTAAGGGGGCTTGGCCAGTCCCTGATCGAGTTCAACATTGCTCCAAGAGTTCGCTCACATGTGAGGGGAAGGGGGCCATGATGGCCTGACTTGGATGGAGTTCTGACAAGATGGAGATCGGATGTGGAAAATGGCAGCCCTCATGGAGTGCGGGGTTGTGTCATCTGGCTTGTTGCGAGGCTCTGCTGGGGTGGCGGGCCAGGGCTAGAACCCGCCATCCCTCCTGGGCACCTCATAAGTGGCTGGGCACAGGGAGAGCTGGTAGCAGCTTTGCCCCATGTCTGTGAGTCTCTTTCACATTTATACACTGTATATAGTTCTAGGCATGTTCTAGCTGAAAACTGTCATCCCAGTAAGCCTAACAAGTAGCCAGAGCAACCCCCCATGTCATGAGGTCAGTCATTTTCAACATCCAGACTCCACAGTTCTTCAGAGCTCCACCCAGAGAAAACTAGATCTTTCCCTTTAAGTTTCATCAGTAAATGCTGGAGATGAGAGCCTTCTACTGAGAGTACACCACCTAATGGCGGATCCTGGCAAGCTACCCATGCTTTATTTGATATGCCAAAACCCAGTAACAATATGAACCTCATACCCATGACCTGAAGGAATGGTTCAAGGCTTTTCCTGTGCTTGGAGCAAGCAGAAGCCCTTGGGCTACACTTGCTTGCAATAGTACCTATGTAGATATTACTGGTGCCTGCTTGAGCAAATCAATGTACAATGGGAACACAAGTGATACAAGGTATACATCACTGTATCACTGTATCACTGTCTTCCAGTTCATCATCAAATACTATACACAATGCATAGTATTCCATTGTGTAGATGTACCAAAGTTTCTTTTTCCAGTCCTCAATACTCAGGCACTTTTGTTGTTTCCAGATTCTGGCTATTGTGAATAGTGCTGTATTTGTGGGGATGTTGTTTCCATTGTGTGTTTTTGGTTTCCCAGGGTATATTTCCAGGAGTGGTATGGCTAGGTCAAATGGAGTTAAATTTCTAGTCTTTTGGAGGAATGTCCATATCGTTTTCCAAAAAGACTGTATTAGTCAACATTCCCACCAACAATGGATGAGAGTCCCTTTTTCCTGCATCCACCCAGCACTTGTGTTCTTGCTCTTCTGGATATGTGCCAGTCTCTGTGGTGTGAGATGATATCTCATTGTTTTGATTTGCATCTCTCTGATGACCAACGATGATGAGCATTTTTTTCATATGTCTTTTGGATATTCTAATTTCCTCCTTGTCAAAGTTTCTGTTCATTTCTTCTCCCCATTTTTTTGATGGGGTTGACTGTTTTCTTCTTGCAAAAATTCTGCCAGAACCTGATATATCCTGGATATTGACCCCTAATCAGATGGATAGTGGGTGAATATTCTTTCCCATTTTATGAACTGTTTTTGTATCTTGGTCATACAAACCAAACTTGAACGTTTTTGTAATTGTTTATCTCATGGTGGTATAATAAAATACTTAAAACATGTTTTGCTTTTTTGTTAATTTCATAGTACAGAGCACAAAAATTTATGTTATTATGATTGTTTGCTTGTTTCTTTGTTTATTCTATTTATTATTAAGAGTATCCTTCTAACAGCATTTCATTTAACTATAGACTATGAGTTTCTTGGATGTATTTGCTTGAAATTTATTTCTCAGTTTCCTCATTGTTTTTCCTCTTTCACTTGAAATCTTTCTTTCTAGTTGTTCCTTTTATTCCTATTTCTTTTCTCCTTTTTTGTTTTGTTTTGTTTGGGAGCTATGCCAGGCAGGGTTCAGAGCTTTCTTCTTGCTCTTCCGTAAAGGATCACTCCAGACAAGACTTGTATGATTCATGTGGTGGTGCAGATGAAGTCAGGTTGGCTGTGTGCAAAGCAGGTGCTTACTCTGTGTTCTGTCTCTCACTACCAACACCAGTGTCTTTATTAAGCAGGTACCTACCAAGGTAACAGTCTTATTCATGGTTCTATATCTCACTACCAACTCCAATTTATTATCAAATATGTCCACACACTTACAATTCATTCATTTCCTCTCTATTTCATGCATCAATATTCTCATTAAGTTTATTTATTTAACAATCATCTTCATGCTGTTACTAAGTCTTAAAATTATGAATTCAGCATGTGGCCTATCCTTTTCCAAAAACCTTCACAAATGCATTATAGCTTAAGGGAAAATATCTTTCTGTTCATCTAAACAGTGAGTGTAATATCACTGTCTGTATCACTGTCTTCCTGTTCATCATTGTTTTGCTCGAGTGGGCACCAGTAACATCTCCATATGTCCTGTCTCATGCTAGTAAAGCACAAGGGCATCTGCTTGCTCCAGGAACATACAGAGCCTCAAACCATTCCATCAGGTCATGGGAACGTGGACTATAATTGATACTAGTATTATAATATATGCACTGTTTAAATTTTCTGTGCTTCATAAACAAAAAATACATAATCATAATATGTGAAAAAGAATTCAAAATTCAGCAAAGATCATAATTTTAACAAAGGCAAAAATATCTTAATTTTTTACCGTAATAGTGGAAATGATTGTTTTGGACAGGAACTGAGTGTTGAAAGTAGCTAAAGTGATATATCAGGTAACATTTCAGTATCTGTATTGCAAATCACAATACCCAAAAGGAAGAGAGAGAGAAAGAGAGAGGCAGAAAGAGAGAAAGAGAGTGCCTGGCATATAGGTAGGCTGGGGATGGGACTGGAAGGAAACTGAGGACGTTGGTGGTGGGAAATGTACACTGGAATGGATGTGTATTGGAATATCATACAACTGAAAACCAAACATGAACAACTTTGTAACCATATATTTCACTGTGATCCAATTAAAATAGTACTTCAATAAATAAATCAAAACAACAAAAACTAGGATGTTAGAAAGATAGCATAAAGATTAAAAATTGTCACCAATGAAGGAGTCTAACAGCATCTGTTTTTCAAAAGGGCTTTTAGTTTATTGTAAGGATCTGAAATTAAACTGGGCAGCTACATGTAAAAAAATGAATTTGGACCTCTGTCTAACACCATGCACAAAAGTCAGATCAAAATGGATTAAATATCTGAATATCAGACCTGAATCCATAAAGGATGTCAAAGAAAATATAGGAAAATCCCTCCAAGATATTAAAGATAAAGGCATCTTCAAAGATAAAACACCACTTAAAAAGCAATTGAAGCAAAGATAAACATAGGGGACTGCATGGAACTAAAAATCTTCTTCACCTCAAAAGAAACAGTGACCAAGATACAAAGAAAGTTCACAGAATGGGAAAGAATATTCACACAATACTCATCGGATAGGGGGTTAATATCCAGGATATATCAGACACTGGTAGAATCTTACAAGAAGAAAACAGCCAACCCCATCAAAAAAATGGGAAGAAGAAATGAACAGAAACTTCGACAAGGAAGAAATTGAATGACCAAAAGGCATATGAAAAAATGCTCATCATCACTAATCATTAGAGAGAGGCAAACCAAAATAACACTAAAATATCATCTCACACTATAGAGACTGGCACATATAAAAAAGCAAGGACAGAAAATGTTGGTGTGGATGTGGGGAGAAAGGGACTCTCATCCATTGTTGGTGGGAATGTCAATTGGTACAGCCTTTTTGGAAAACAATATGGACATTCCTCCAAAGACTAGAAATTGAGCTCCCATTTGACCTGGCATAACACTTCTGGGAATATACCCTGGGAAGCCAAAAACACACAGCAGACACACCATCTGCACTTCCAGTTTTTAGCAGCACTATTCACAAGAGTCAGAATCTGGAAACAACCAGAGTGTCCGAGAACTGATGACTGGATAAGGGAAACTGTGGTACATCTACACAGTGGAATACTGCAATAGTTAGGAAAAATGAAGTTATGAATTTTGCCTATAAATTGGATGACATGGAGAGTATCATGTTGAGTGAAATTAGTCAGAAGGAAAAAGACAGATATAGAATGATTGTATTTATTTGCTTTATATATATTTATAAAACACACACACACATATATATATCTATATATATGTGTGTGTGTGTGTGTAGTATGATACCAGTATTCAAAGTCAAACAAAACATGGATCAGAAAGTCTTGTCAAAGGTGGAATCTACCACAAACATGTGGGAGTCAGAGTTTAGGTAAGACAGAGAAGGGAACAGAGTGCTAATAATTGTCAAAAGTGATAATACTGGCCTAGAACTGAGCATTGAATATAGGCAAAAGATACACATGATAAGCTATAAATGTATGTATCACAATCCACAAATTGTAAGAGAATGAAGAGAGAGAGGGAGAAAGAGAGAGGGGAGGGGGAGGAATTGGGGACATTGGTGGTGGGAAATGGCACTGGTGGGGGATGGGTGCTGGAACACTGTATGACTGAAACCCAAACATGAACATCTTTGTAATGTATGTCTCTTGGTGGTATAATAAAATATTAAGAAATTAAAAAAACTCTTAAAGAAGAGTTATGATACTGAACTTGATGGGGGTGAGAAGCTACATTTGAAAACTTTGTAAAACAGAGATATTGGAAGGATTGCTTCTACCAAGTATATAACCCTGTGCCTATATTAATCATCTAGATGAAATTTGCATTCAGGGCCTGTTTTAACGACTCATTATAGGAATTGCAATAAGTGTTGAAATGGCAAAATCTATTGTGTGTTTTTCACAAACAAGTGCTACACCACTTATTAGGGAAAATAGCACAATACTGGTTTTGTGTGATTCCATAAATAAATTAATTTAGAACAACCTCACTAACAGTTATTATAAGAAAACTATTCACCATGAAAGAAACAAAAAACTAGTAGACAAATCACTAGTTAAATAAATATATAAAACATATGAAAGATATTATAAGCTATTCATAATTATGAAATATGTAATGAGTAGAAACCCTCTCATTATATGACAAAAACTTAAAGGAGACCATAAAAGAGAAGTTAAATAGTCCGAAACAAGATGGAAAAAAACAGTAATTAAATTAAAATTACAAAGGATAAAAATTATAGGATAAGACTGGATCAAGGAACGGTCGGGAGATAGCTCAAATTGCTAGTGCGTTTACTTTGCATGTAGGAGATATGGGTTCAATCCCTAGCCCTCCAATGTCCATCAAGCAATGATATTGGAGTGACCTCTATGCTCCCTCAATATGACATCACCCCCTCTCTTAGAATACAAGCAAATAAACAGAGTGAAGTGAATGCCTGTAAGCAGAATGAGGGAGCTGATGAAACTACTAGATAAAGAATAAGAAATGAAGCATGACGAACACCAGAGGAAGGCAGACAGTGAGATAAAGCTAAATTACAAATAATTGAAAAAGGATATTAATTTATTGGGTGAGGGGTTTGATATTCTGGAAGTATTCAGGAATTACTCCTGGTCCGTGCTCAAGGGTCACTCCCAGTGGTGCTTGGTGGACCATGCAGGAACTGAACTCGGGTGAGCTACATACAAGTCAAACGCCTTACAAGAACCTCTCTGGCTTCCAAAAGGTTTTGTTGTTTTAATTGAGTTATCTTGATTTATAGTAGTATTGATGTTAATGTCTTAGGTATGCAATATTACTGTTCCACACCCACTAGCATTATGACAATACCCAAGAATATGGTTTGCATCTTTGAAGGGAAATGCATAGCAAGTCATGGACATAGGGGAATAAAAGCAATACCATCACAGAAAACACTGCTTTCATTGTAAAATAACCTTTAACACAAGCAAAGAAAAAGAAAGATTTTATTCAAAATAGCTAATAATATGTTTTAAATCAGCTTCAGAGGAAGCCAGAGAATAGTTGGATATAAAATAAAAAAGAAAATACAATTTGGGTAACTAAATCATGCAAATTCAAGACAAACCCAGTTGTAACATTTTAGCTGCTCTTGAAACACATGAGAAAGCCAGACTCTGACAAAGACAAAGTCAAATGAAAATAAAAGGACAGTGTACCAGAGAATTACCAGAGAATTGAGTTATCCTAAACTCAATCCTTCAGCAATGCAGACAAAGATATAGGCAATGAGAGTTCCCTGGAAGGCCAATCTGGGGAAACCATTATTATATTTGATAATGTGGTGAATTTTTAAAATATTTTTTGAAAATAGTTGACATATTAGACACAATTTTTATAAAGAATATTTATTTTCTTATTTGTTTATTTTGCTTTTTGTTAATACACAGTCATGTACAGGATGAACTGGCTGTGTATTCAGGGTCCACTCAAGGCACCCATTAGGCTTGACTCAATGCAAGGGAAACATCTTAACCCCTGTACTATCTCTCCATCCCAGAATAAGAGATATTTAAATAAAATAGACTATAATATTGACCTGAAGATATACTTATATGTCATATATGCACTTGGAAATTAAGGAAAACTTTTTTTAAAAAGAAAATCTGGAACTTTTCTAAAAGTTATCTTATTCTATACTTCAGTTGACTTATATAAAAGTTGTGATCTCTAAAATATGGTAACAGTCCACACTACACATCAGCAAGAAAATAACTCCCAAAAAGCATTGGAAAATTTTACAAACCACTTTTATGTAATTTGAAATAAATTATATGAGTCAGAATAAAGTTGTAATAATCATAAAGTAGTTAGGACTTACTGGCATGGCCAACCATTAATAAGCCACAAGACATAGCAAAGATCAATGCTCAGAGGGACATCTGTCTATTAAACTCATACGCTTGTGAAATTTTTGAAACATTAAATTCAAAAGAATTTAGGCAGGGTCCAAAGATATTATAAGAGTTAAAGTCCTTGCTGGAAAGTGCTAGATCTCCAGCAGACACAGTCAGGGGTGCAGCAACAGAAGTAACCCTTGCTTATAGAACCAGGAGCAGACCCAACACCACTGAGTGAACAAATTAAATAAAGCATTCAATGTTGTATCTTAATAAAATAATAACCAATCAATTAAAAATAATCAAATAGATCACATAGGCTGAATCCAAAGAAAGAAGTAGATAAAATAATACTCAAATAAAATATCTAAGTAATAAAATGTAAGACAAAGAAACCCTAGATTAGAATGTCCTCTTCCCACATCAAGCCATTGACACAAAGTCACAGAACAGTGAATGGATATAGAGGCAGAATATTGTGGGCATATACAGTGGACATGACTTCCTGGATGACACTGAAACCTGAGAGTAAAAGTAGTCTGGGTAGCTCCTAGACAATACAAAATCATTTCTCATTTCTGGACTCTAAGACATTCAAGTTCAAGATGGTGCAGGTTTGATGTCTGATCATGAGACACTATTCACAAGCTCCTCACAGGGTTTCATTCACATCTGGTAATATACAACAGAGCTCTCTGAAACTACTCTTATAAACAATAGGGATACTATTGTTGCTATAAAAAGTCCACTCTCAGGCCATAATCTCTTCTAAAAGTCCTCTGCTCCAAATAACATCACCTGAGGGATGCATTTTAATGTGTAAATTTTTGAAGGGATACCAATGTTTTGTGCCTGGGTCCCATAAATTCTGTTTCCATTGGACATAAAAAATATTTCTACCTCAAAATGATGCATAAATTCACAATGGTTTGATCAACTTAATTATAAAAGGCAGAAGTTTTAAATTATGAGAAAAATAGAAAGAATATTTTAAGATGAAATAAATTAAACAAGGTTCTAATTCCTTGGTAACTGCCCTGGAAAAATAAAACATATGCCAGAGTTAATGCCCTCAATTCTGAGAAAATGAAACCTAAGAACAACTAACCACAAACAGCCAACTAGGCTTTCCCTGAAAAAGGCAACAGCTTAAACTAACACCGATCAAATCATATCCTTGCCTTGCTTTTCCCTAGCTCCTGTACGTGAAGTTCCTAACCACCTTGGCTTTGGCATTAGAATAACTGTCTGTTGAAACAGTTTAACTCTGCTTCAGTATAACTATAACATAGTGCAAAAATGATTTTTTAAAGCACAGAAGGTGCAATTACTATGAGTTCTTGTTATTGACACATGCTCTTTACAGAGTGCCTTTGTGATAATCTTTTAATCTGGGGCAGGGAGAATTAGGGTTTATTGAAAAGAAGGTAACAGGGCCGGAGCGATAGCCCAGCGGGTAGGGCGTTTGCCTTGCACATGGCCTGCCTGTGCTGGCCCTGATTCGATCCCCGGCATCCCATACGGTTCCCCTAGCACCGCCAGGAGTAATTTCTGAGTGCAGGGCCAGGAGAAACCCCTGAGCATCGCCGGTGTGACCCAAAAAAGTCACTTGATCACTTGATCACTTGAATCCCGTTATTCATCGATTGCTCAAGTGGGTGCCAGTAACATTTCCATTGGACCCTATCACGTGCCAATGTAGCCCAATGGCATCTGGTTGCTTCAGGAATATGAAGAGCCTCAAACCGTTCCTTTAGGGTCTTGATAAGGAAGTCTGACCATCTTGTGGGTGGGCAGCACGTGATCTTTCCATAACAGTGGGAGGAAGGTCTGAGTTACAGGGATATAAACTAGCCAGTTCCTGCTCTCCCTCCCTTCTTCCTTGTGGGATTTCTCCTTGTGAGCGTTCATTCCCCTTGGAAGCTTTTACACGTGGTGGTCGCCATCTTGGCCTACACATGGCTGGGGTTCTAGCCTGGAATCCTAAGCATCGGGTTTTTCCTTTTGCTGATTTGTATGCCTGAACCTGTGATAAGTAAAGCCTTTTAAAACTGCATCGGATTCCTGAGTTTTCATCCATTCCTCGGAGGTAGAAGGGAACTCGCTTCCCTGCACTGTTGGGGACCCCGGCGGAGCGCCCCAACACCTTGGGATCCAGTCAGTAACAGCTCTAGTCCCAAAAAGAAAAAAAAGAAAGAAAGAAAAGAAGGTAACAGCCAACTTCAACTTCTGATAATATAAACTCACAATATCCACATTCACAATGAAGGTTCTGAAACTGCATTATCCCCAAGGACTAAGGTATTTGAGTCACAATCAGTGTTTCCTAACTGATTGTGAGTAACACTGAGTAAAACTGTGTTACTGAGTAACAGTGTTACTCCATTCTTTATGAGCACTTGGGGATGGAACCACAACCTTTGTAATGATTTTGAATTTAGGACTGAAAGAGAAAGAATAAAAATTTGCTTTATTTTGGTTTGTCCTTCCTTTAGGGGAAAAGTCTTCTACATAACTGAATGGACCCACTCCCATCTAGTCGGTGTTTAATGCCTAGGTATGCTATTCTGGGCACCACTAGGGCCACTTTGGGGTGATTTGGAGGCTCCAGGGTCACGTCTAGTGATGCTCCAAGGCTGTGTGGTTCCAAGGTCTATGAGCCTAGTCGAATACACAGCTATCATGTGCTCTAATCACTGTACTATCACCAGGTAGTAGAAGTAATATCTACTACAGATTTGGACTGTAGAAGTAATATCTAGTATAGTCTGACTTTTGTTGATGTTTTAGGTTGAAAAAATATGACTCTTCTTTTCCTACACATTGTTTCTAATTGGCCTGAAGTTCTAAAGTAATCATGACTTATCATACTTTGTAGGGATATAGAAATAATTTACATTATCTTCTGATTCCCTGGTGAAAAAAGGTTTGATGGATAAACCACTCATTCCAATTGCATGACAAAGACTATGTGAAGTTGAGAAAACTGTTCTTCATCTAATTGTTTGAGCCCCTAAACCAATGTTCAAGTGACTAACAATATCACTTTTATTTTGACATAGGTTTACTACTAAAAGCTTTTAAATAAACAAAATACTTCTATTTGTTCTTTATGATTTTTAATTTGAAAAACATGCAACCGTGGGAAAGGGTGATCACTGTTTCCAAACTGTTTCTTTCCGGTACTTTACCAAATACGAGGTTAGTAATGTACATCTTAGTCAATATTAAGACTCTAAACAGCACAGCCTTTCAACAATACATCAGACATTGACCATTTTTGTTAGGTAATTCCTGTATATAATGATATAATATATTTGGAATAACATTATTCAACATTACTCCAGTTTTGTGGTGTAACTGAAAATCACGTTCCTGTAATTTCCTATTTATACTGGCTGGTCTCATGGTAACATAAGTCTAAAAAAAAGCGATGGAAAACTCTGGGTGGTTTCTCTACAACATGTTCTTAGAATGGGAGAAAGTGTTTAATGTCTCTCATTACAGCTGTCTGATTCTTTTTATGTGGCAATTTTTTTCTTTATTATAAAACTGGATATTAATTTTAATGCATTGGAACACTGCACTTCTATTGGCCAAAATCTTTGTGTTTTGAAATATAATATGTATTTAGAAGAAAGAGAGGATAAATTGAGTCAGCAGACTTTTTTTTTCAAAACCTTAAATTTCTTAAAGTATTTTAAGGTCATCATTATGCTTTATTCATTGTGCATAGAGAGTAGATCTGACAACCACTGCATCAGGTCTGTTTCACTTTAGCTAGTTCTGAGCATGCAAGAACCCTTATTTATCTCTTTTCCATATTACCTGCTTCCAGTAAACATCATGATTATATATATAACAAACTTAAGTGTTTTCTATATAGATTATTTTTTTTTGCTTTTTTTGGGTCACACCTGGCAATACTCAGGGGTTTCTCCTGGCTCTGCACTCAGGAATCACTCCTGGCGGTGCTCGGGGACCATATGGGATGCTGGGGATCGAACCCAGGCAGGCAGAGTCCGGCCACGTGCAAGGCAAACACCCTACCCGCTGGGCTATCGCTCTGGCCCTCTATATAGATTTTAACCAATAAATTGCCTATGTTTTACTTATAAGACATATTTAAAAAATTAAGTGTTCTCAACATCATGAATTTTAAAATTTTTACACCAACTGTACTGCACAAATTCTATCTATAGCAGCAGTAGTAGCATTTATATAAATGAATAAGATCTTTATTTAGAATTGAAAATGTCAAACCTCACAGGCCTGCAATAATAATGGTATTTAATATAGTAACTAGGGTTGGAACGATAGCACATCGGGTAGGACAATTTCCTTGTAAGCAGACGACCCAGGTTTAATCCCGGTATTCCATATGATCCCCTGAGCACCACCAGGAGTAATTCCTGAGCGAAGAGGCAGGAGGAACCCCTGAACATTGCCAGGTGTGACCCAAAAAGCAAAAAAAAAAAAAAAATTAAAATAGTAACTAATATTTTTTTTATGTTTGTACTGTCAGATAAGTGTCACAACTATTTAGCTGGAGTCTCACCATAACCTTTTAAAACAGCTGATAAAATAAGATTTTTACTTAAATTATGTTAAAAATAATGCTCAGAATATTGAAGCGCCAGGCAGATGATCCAAGATCTCAATATAGGCAATTTAACGTTAGCGCATCATTTCTGCCAGGAGATGAATTATCATCCTGTGGAAAACAGTGTTCGTATCTTTGTAGGTGGCAGTCAGATTTGTCAGTCCATTTTGTAAACTTTTAGTCTCTTGTTATGACCCCGAATCTATGTGGCACTTAGACATAGGTCTGATTGAAGAAGACAACTACTTATTGTTAGTAACTCTATTAGCCAATGATACTGTCGATGCAATCCGTTTTCATTTCATTTTAATTATGCCTTTATTAAAGAATAAAACCCTAGAGTAAAAAAATCATAGTTTTGAAGACTGCGACTCTTTTCAAGATTGTCACTTACTGTTTGCAATGTCTGAATTAGATTGTTTCTCTGCTTAAATTCTTCCATCTGTGCTATGAAGGTAGAAATAGTGACTGCATAATAAGACTCGTAGTATTTAAAATACTTAGTCTCTGAAAACAGAGGACAGTGTATAATAAATACTCAATAAAGCCAAACTCATACATTTCTTTACCATCAATGAAGGACCTGAGGACTGGAGAAGGCAATAAACCAACTATGGTGGTGACTTTTCTTGGAAATGAGACTGGTACTAATGTTCATGTATACAAAAAATGTTGAAGTTTCTGGGTAAGACTCATGATGGAGTGAGGAGGGAAGATTTGAGAGATGTGAATGGTTAACCCGTGCTGCAGGGATGAGCAGAAGCTGGGACGACATTTTTAGTTGTCTCCAGTTTAGACAGATGTTTAGTCTTAGTCTTTGACCAAACATAGGATGTGAGAGACTCTGGCAACTGGACATAATTGAAAATGAAGTGACTCCTTCTGATGGATAGTAATTTCAAGAGTCTTTTAGCCTTTAGGAGTACACCCTTCAAATAGCTTGGAGTATTCGGGAACGGTAGCTTGATAGCACAAAATTATATCCAATGTATGTATTTCCAAAGTCTGAAGCTAAATACAAAATCACATGCATGCAGTTTATCTATTACTTTTCTATGCTGTATTACAAAGTCTTTTATCTAACTTACAGAGCACTGCTGAGAAGCAAGCTCAGAACAGCATTGGAAGGAACCAGGCAAAAGAACTCTCCTAGAACAGAGTAGAATAACAGAAGTTGTTGAAAGAACTGATATCATGGTCTAGAATTATCAACCCCTCTTTGGGAGATAAAACTTCAATATTAGACTGTTCCCTAGATATATAAAAGTATAAAGAAAGTACTATTAAAATCAATGAGAAGCATAACAAGGTTGTATAATTTCTAGCATATTTAATTTTTCAAGCGTCCTCAATTATTTACACTATAACTTATGTCTAAGGTATATATGTGATCAAAGTTTCCAAGTGAAATACAAACTATAACTCCAAGTAAGCTGCTCAAAAGATGTGCTAAGATGGAAAGCCGAGCCAAGGAGTCAGCTTGCCTGTGCACCTATCCATAACTCCACACCCTATCATTTCAATAGGTCCATTGTGCTTGAGAAAATACTTGTGTTTGTTCCTTAGGGGATAGGACTTGATACTGCTGTTACATAGGAGCATAATGACTTAAGATGAAAATTTTGGGTGCCAGGATTTCATAAGGAACATTATATACACTTTGGAATATTTTACAAAGGTAATTTGGGGCCAGGGGATAGCTTAAAATGCTGGAAAACATGTTAGTCTGAAACAGCTTTAGGTTTTATCCCTACTCTGCCTGTCCTCTGAACATCACCAGGTGTGGGTCTCCACCAAAAGAAATTTGATAACTTTATTTAATCAACCTATTTACTTTACTTTAAGGGAGGGATATATAACTTTATCATTCTCAGCATCAGCATCTGAAAGAACACAGGATGTAGACAAAGTTGCCCTATCCTCATCTGCAATCTGGTTCCCATCCCTGTTTCTCATTGTCCATATACTTCTTAGCTGGAAATAGCAAGAGATTATATCCATTATTTTCAGGTTCATATTTCTATGTCTACAGGTTCAGGAGAATCTCAGCAGTTTTAGCTGCATCACTGCATGGATTTATAGGTATGAGCATAATCCCTTTATCTGATGTGAAATGGGTGACTGTGTTTCTTTATGTTGATTACAGATTTTCTTCCACTCTCTCCTTTCCCACAGTGTTGTCTTAGAAGTCTAAGCCTGCTTTGATGCTTGATTTCTATGCTACTCAGGAAAACTTTACCTCTGTCCTATCCTGAATTTTAACTTTGGTTGCTTCCTCAAATCCTAGCCTACCTACTCACTGCCTTCTTCCTTGGGGAATTGAAACTAGAAAATTAACACTATTTCATTGAATTCAATAGTGTGGACTGTTGACCACATATTTCTGTCTCCAGGTTCATACTACAGAACTGTGTAGCTCACTCAAAGCTCTGTGTTGGGACAACTTGGAAAATAAATTGAATTTCAACTAGAACCGCTTCCATTATTCCCGTCTGCTTCCTTTCCCTCTTTTTGATTGTCCAGGAATGAGTTAGACCAGAGGCCTGTATGCAGCAGCTACATGTGGGACTTAAGATGTCTCTATGGAAGGAGGATATTTTAACTTCATATGATCTTTGTGTCACCGTATACCTCCATACAATGTGGTCGGTGAGGGAGTACAAAGTAGTAAGTCACGGTGACACTGGAGGTAATGGAATCTAACATTAGACATTTTACTAGATGTGTGTTAGGTACCAGATTATGGAATGTGAAGAGTAATGAAAGATTTGCATTATCAATAGGGTAGTAGAGCTCTCCATGTCACATGACTGATAATTGAGCAACTATTTCTAGAACTAATTTATAATTGTAATAGATATCAAAAATTAGGTGAGGTTGAGTTCTAAAAACTTACAACATAATGATAGAAATATAACTGGTTTTCAAGAGATATTAGTGAATGGCCAATGGCATATAAACGCATGGAACTAATTGTAAACTGCTGCAGATATACAGGCACAGAAATCAGAGGTCAAGAGCTTTATAAAAATGTGATAATCACTGAGGAAATGAAACAGCAACTTAAATTATTCATGTTGTTTGGGTGATCCATGGGGTATGCAGAGTGATCAATAATCGAGAAAGAGGCCAAGGAGTTTCTAATAATATGATCTTCACAGAGGGAGTGAAACAGCAGCTTAAAATATGGGTGTTGTTTGGATCACAGCAGAGGGTATAGATTGGCCAGTAGTGGATAAAGAAAGATGACTTTTGTGGAAGCCACATGTTTCAATTGGCCCAAAAGAATAACTTTATTATTGATAGCATCAACTTTCACTCCCCACTGTGTCCTGGTTTGGATAATAAATTTGGTGGTCATGAGCTTTTAAAAGCAAATTTTCTACAATTCCTTTAAATGAACATTTCACTACTAAACCTTCTGAGTCTTGTCTTCAAAGGCACCAGATTTTCTTGGTTTCTGTTTTAGGCGTTTTGTAAATTTGTTCATTTTGTGGAGTATTTCTAGTACTAACTTTTCAATTGGAAATGAAGTAGACAGTGAACACTGTTTTGTCCCACAAAACTCCATCATACGCATTATATATACTCTGCTTTCTTTGGATGCTGATAGAGTGGGCAGGCTGGTTTCTAAGTTCTGCTTTCACTCTGTTTTCTCCTGTGAATTAGTGCATTACTTGAAAGCAGGCTGCATTGTTTACTTTACTTGGAGTTTCAAGCTCTAAAAATAAGCTTGCAGAAAATGGTGTTCACTAAGAAAGGGAAAAGTGAATGAAAAATATTTTTTTTTCTTACAAAACATATTGGCTGAGGTGGGGACATAAGCATTTTGATTTGGTTAAGTCCTTTTGAGGGTAAAATTAAGCAAAAGTATATATGAATAAATAGTCAATAAATTCCTGAGTGCAGAGCGGGAGTAACCCCTGAGCATCTCCATGTATGGCCCCAAAATAAAAACAAAAATTAAATACCAAAGATATTTACTAAAGAAGAGCCTATTACAGCCCGGCTCGCATGGTGCAAGTTTATCAATAAATGCTGTTCATCAATAAATGCTGTATTTAGAGGTAACTACAAGAGTATGCCACTTGCACGGCAGAGCCTGGCAAGCTACCCGTGTCATATTTGCTATGCCAAATACCAGTAACAATTATAGAGCCTGGGGCCAGAGCGATAGCCCAGTGGGTAGGGTGTTTGCCTTGCACGCACCAGCCCATGCCGGCCAGGGTTAGATCCCTGGCATCCCATATGGTCACCCGAGAACCGCCAGGAGTAATTCTTGAGTGCAGAGTCAGGAGTAACCCCTGAGCATTGCCGGGTGTGACCCAAAAAAGCAAAAAAAAAAAATAGATCTCATTCCCATGACCTGATGTAATGGTTTGAAGCTCTTTATATTCCTGGAGCAAGCAGATGACCTTGGGCTCTACTAGCATGAGACAGAACATATGGAGATGTTACTGGTGCCCACTTGAGCAAATCAATGATGAACAGGAAGACAGTGATACAGTGATTTCAAGCATAAATCACAAGCTGTATATTTATCTCTCTATATCTCTCCCTACCTACCTACCTACTACCTACCTACCAATCTGTCTACCGATCTATCTATCTACCGATCTATCTATCTACCGATCTATCTATCTACCGATCTATTGATCTATCATCTATCATCAATCATCTATCATCTATCATCTTTCTCCATATATTTATGTATATAGAAATAATCATATTCATGATTTTCTTTCATAGACATTTTGTGAAATAAACCACATTCAGAAAATATATAAATATAGTCTTTACAGTTGTGGTAAATCCACAAAGCTAATTTATGCTTATTTTTTTGAGTCTGCTATAAGTGGGAAATAATATTTAGAATTAATTTTAAATTCATGTAGACCAGTTTGTGCTGTTATATCCCAAACCATATGAGTTATAAAAAACAGCTATATTCATCTAGAAAAAAAAAGAAAATACTTCATTTTCTATGTCTTTCAACATATTTAAATTTATCATTTTATTTTTCAGTATATAAATTCCTTGGTTTCAACACTCCAAAAAATAATGTTTGCTATCTCTTAAGATTGCTACCCAGATTTAACAGCAGAGCTATATTAAAATGATCACTTTTAGAACCAGCTAACAAAACTTTTACTAGCATTATTCATCTTATTATCTCTCTGTATCTTTAAATCATGTGGTAGATGTAGCTGCCAATCTCATGACCACTGGCTACATTATGTATACTCTGGCCCTCACACCATCATTATTTCCACTGCCAGGTGAGGATTCTGAGAAAATAGTCTTATTTTGACCCTCTGGGTACTAAATCAAGCCAAAATTAAAAACAACAATTTGAAGCTAGACGATCTCAAGTAGGAACTCTCTTTTGATTTAATCCTGGTGGTATATTATTTATTCTTTCTACAAGATGAGACTTGTGGGACCACTACATATAGTTCTTCTAAGAACTTAGCCTTTTATGAGTTTAGGAAAACAGGAGAAATATTCCAAATGTATGTTTTTTTCTGTCTAAAATGACAGCCAGTAATAGGGTGTAGAATTGTGCTTTGTATTAATAAGTAAAATTCAACATAAATTTTCTTAGTTGTACTGGGCACATTTTTTCTTGAGCTAGTAAGTTCTCAAGAAGTAGGGGCCCCTTCCTGGTATTTCTCAGCCAAATGCACCAGAGATTATATTCAAGGACTGAAGGTGGATCTCTGCTCAGTTTTTATAGATTATCAGGTTCACCCTGGTGACTGAAGGGACCATGTTCAATTAGGAATCAGACTGAGTGTTGCACATAAGGCATGTGTTTTAACCCATGTACTAACATTTAGCCTGACTAGCCACATTTTAAACCTTTCAGAGTCACATTTTAGTAAACAAGAAAAAAAAAAAAGCATTTTGATTCTTGCAAACATTTATTTGGGTAGCACTCCTCTTTACATTTCCTACTAAAACTTAAAATATATTTAGTGTGATTCTAATATGCTACTTGAGAGTTAGAATAAGCACGATGGCATGGCATGTGTTCAATGGAATGTGATTTGGGTAAAGGAACCCCTTTGGTAGAATAAAGCAAAGGGAGTAAAACTACAGGGAAAGAGAGTTTAGCTGCAACCACCACCATTGATAGTCAGAAGCCTTTAGCGTTTTGATTCCTATCAATTCTACAAACTCAGTATTAAGATTCATGAAAATTCATGTATTTTCAATGAAACTTACAAAATGGCAAAATAGAACCCAGCTGCCATGTCAAAGCCATGTCAGAGGAGCCTCGCTGCTAGCTTTACTGCCTGCTGCTTCCAGCAGATATACTAGTCTAGCAAAAAGTAGTTGGACATCCAGACAGTGACTCTTACAACCATATTGAAACCCTAGAGGAGAGAATCCTAGCCCGAAGCTCCAGCACATCCCTGTACCCAGAGTTGTTGGTCAATTTTCCTGCAGTCCCCCACTGTCTTCTCTGGCTAGTCAAAGAACAAAAACCAGAAGGGAACCAGAGGGAGTCCTCAATTTACCTCCACTTGTGGAATATTGAACTGTGTAATAACTGCATGCATGGTTACACAATAATTCTACTTCTCCAATTTGGCACTAAAGGCATTAATATCCCTGTAATGTTTACAATATGGAATACCTCACCACACCTTAATGAGCTAGATCCCCTAAGTGTTGTCATTGGAGTGAATATGAGAATGCCACACACAACTGGGGGAACTATGTGAAAGCCTACCAAAGACAAGAAGTAAAAATAATAACCCAGAAGTCTATACCAGCACCAAGAAGCTCTATAACTTCTTAAACAACAACAAAAAGAAACTTTAGGGACACTTGACTTGATCACTTGACATCCCGATATTTGTCGATTTGCTCAAGTGGGTGCCAGTAACATTTCCATTTGTCCCTATCAAGTGCCAGTGTAGCCCAATGGCATCCGTTTGCTCTAGGAAAATGAAGAGCCTCAAACGAAGACCCCAAATTCACATAGGGTCTTGATGAAGAAGTCTGACCATCTTGTAGGTGGGTGACCATGTGATCTTTAGACATCCAGTGGGATCCAGTCAGTAACGGCTCTAGTCCATAGGTATCTCCATATTGCATTACATGTCCAACCCATCCGATTTTCTATGCTTTGGCAAATGAGACAGGGACACTCATAGGGACACTATGAGGCAGATATTTAAAGATATCAAAGAAACAAAAGATACAGGTAAATAAAGTGTCGGAACATAAATGAGAAAACTATAATTAGACATGAACAAACTATATAGTCTGATAGGTGAAATAAAATACACAATGGAATGTCATAACAGCAGAATAATAACATCTGAGAAAATGAGAAGCTCTGAGAAACTATGCAAGAAACCTCTGGAACCAACAGAACATGGGAGGAACATCTAAAAGAAATAAACAGCTATGGGATGAATTTGATAGGAGTAATATGAAACAATTCTACTCCTTGAGGAATAGGAAGGTTAAATCAATGAAGAATACATTATGCAAAAAATTGTAATTGAAATTTTTATAAAGTTGTAGAATTCACATACCCAGATTCAAGAAGCCCAGAAGATCCCAGCCATCTATTTTAATATGTAAAATGCCCCAAAATTTACCAAAAAAGTGAAAAGCAAAGAGTTGCACTACCTATCTCCTTTTCAGGTCTTATGTGTAACTTCCCTCTGTTAATCTTGCTGTTCGTTTTTACAAGAAAAAGTATTACCTACTTAAAGTTTAGTGAAAGTGGATATTAGGAAAAATATCACTGACATCTTATTGCAGGTATTTCTAGTTTAATGCAAATGCCTATGGCATTAATTTAACTAATAGTGTTAACCCTTCCTGTTACAGAGCAGAATCTCATTAGCTGAAACAAACATACTTATTCAAAATCAGGTAAGTCAATGAGGTGAAATCACAGCATTTTATTCGTGTTCTCTAATACTCACTTTAAATATCATCAAGCGAAATATTATATAAATAAAACTAAATATTTTCAAAATCAGCATGATATTCTTAGATAATGCTGATTTTAGGATAAGGTTCTTCCCAGGACCTTTCACATTTATACACTGTATACAGTTCTATACAGGTTCTAATGGATACACATCATCCCAGTAGCCTAGCAAGAAGCCAGAGCAACCCACACATCATGCGGTCAGTCATTCTCAGCATTCATACTCCATAGGTCCTCAGAGCTCCATCCAAGAGAAAACCTGATCTTTCCCCTTTAAGTTTCATCAGTAAATGCTCGAGATGAGAGCCTTCTACTGATAGTCTACCATCTACAGGGCAGAAAACTGTGTTTTATTTGTTATGCCAAAACTAGTAACAATTAAGGACCTCCATAGGCTGAAAAATGGTTTGAGGCTCTTCCTGTCCCTGGAGCAAGCAAATGCCCTTGGGCTACACTTGCTTGTGACAGGACTTATGGAGATGTTAATGGTGCCTACTAGAGCAAATCCATGAACAACAGGAAGACAGTGATACCGTGATTTTCAAAAAACTAGGACTAAAATAAAACCAAATTTTATTAAATTTGGATACCTATGGAGATAAATTAGTAATGCTTTTAGACAAACAGTGATCAATTTGTTTATATAAATTCCATGTTCTGCTTAGTATTTGGGGTAGATTTGTGAATGTGGGAGACACTGTGGGCCTTTTGACATGTATTCTAGAAGTGAGAGCAAGGAATAAGCATGTGAATTCAATAGTAGAAAGTATGATTAAGATAAGAAAATAATGCAATAGAGGCAAAGCAGGGAAAACATAGATAACAGCACATATATACTCAGAAATCTAGTTGATTGACAAGATTTTAAGGTGGAGGAAGTTAACATAGACACTTCAGGAAATAGTTTTACATGTGCTGATTTTAAAGCATGTCTATTCACAGCTTTATCCAAATGTCATTGTGTCTAGCAGATGGAAAGGGAATGAAAATTTTAAAAAATAGGTCATACTGGAGGGCAAAATTGTAAAGGTTTCATTGATTTCATTTCTTCAACAGCAATTTATTGCATGCTTATAATGCTTCATGCTGTGAACAAGTGACTAGAAACAAAACTGTGCAAAACAGCCTTGTCAGTTGCCCTGGAGAGGTGCCTTTGAGAATTATTGAACCTCAGGAACAGAGAGAGTGCTTCAATGATGACTGCCATCTTTGGACCAACGGAATCCAATTTGAGAAAAAAAATACACACACACAAAAAAAAAAAGCAAGAGAGAAGCTCAAAATTATATGACATGGCAAGGCCTTCCTCTTTGGTTAGACATTTCCATTTCACCACCTGCCCCTACAATCTTCATGATGGATAGTATCATATTTATAGCTCCAGGAGAAAAAAAAATTTAAATATGTCTTCTCTTTAATTAAATGTTTACAAAAATTAAGAATGGTCAGAGACAAAGGAAATACAGCCAGAGAATGATTTTGTTTCTGCTCTTCGTCCTTCCACCTGGTCTTTAAAGTTGACTGTTGTTTCCCACTAATTGTCTCTGGCGTGGAGTTGGCGAACGGATCTATGAGACTTTCTCTCTTGTGGTCGAGGTCAGCGTTAGCCCTTGGGAGCAGAGCAGGATCGGGTTCATTGAATCAAAGACCTAAAAAAAGTCACCGAGGAGATTTTCCTATAATCTTGGAGCTTAATTTGTAAACAAGGTCCTCTTTAATCATAGCTTGCAAGTTTTTCTGACTCTCTTCAAAGTTCTTCCACAATAGCACAATTTTTGGTATACTGACAAGTGAGGACTGAGCCTGTCCAAAGCAGCCATTATCACCACTCAGCACTTTGGTTAGTCTTTGCAAAAAAAATATTCAGGAAGTTATGGTGATTTGCCTAAATAATTATTAATGAAGATGTCCAAGAGTTAATGAATGCACTTCTGAGATGTACCATATTCATTCAAGGATGAGAAGAAAAGAAATAATGAAGAAGTACTCCTTCTTTTCAAAGAATATTTAACTTCTCAATGTAATATAAGAGCCACAAAAATCAGAGAAAAATAGCATGCCCCATCATAAGTGGACACACACCATCTGTCAACTCAATTATCACAGTAATAGGTAGTCTTTAAAATTGCAGCTCACATGGAAATAAAATATCAGTAACGATAGATACAAACACATTTGTATCACTATATCGTACTACATAGAGATCAGATGATTTCTAAAACTTTACATCTATGTTAATATATTAATTTTTTGTAATACCACTAGTCCTTTTAATTTTTTTTATTATACCATTGTGTGATATACAATTACAAAGATGTTCATAATTGGGTTTCAGTCATGCACTGTTCCAGACCAATTCTTCCATACATGTTTTAACTCAGTTTTCTTGAGTTATAAAATGAGGCAATGAGTGTATAAAGCAACATATGCAGATAGCTTGCGGGAAAGTATGACAAAGATGTAAACGTATTACTTTGATTGGGAACACATGCTCCTGGAATCTAAACCAACTTACCTTTCAATGTGGAGTGTTGAAAAATTGATTGCCTATGATGAAGGGACACTTCTTATAGAAGTATGGATCATATTAATCATTATTTCATGAGCATTGAATTCACTATCTAATACTACTAAAGGGGGTTCTACGTGATATTCTCTTTAAGAAAAAGGAAACAAGTGAACAAGCACAAGGTATGACAAACATCTATTAAAGTAAAAATGGTTGTTCTCAATTCATCTGCATGTACCTGGATGTAAAATTGGAGCTATTAGAAAAGCTTCCAAATTAGCAAACATTCTCTAGAGATACAAGAACCTTAAGTGTTTCACAAGGTTTTTGTGAGCTGATCATGCATGTTTTTAAAAAGAAGAAAGAAAAAAACTTATGATAACTTAGAGCACTCAAAGAAAGATCTTGGTAAGTGCATGCAATTCTTATATTTTAGTTGGAATATAGCAAGTGTTATGGATGGAATGTTTGTGGCTTTCACCTAATTCATGTGTTGAAAGTCTAATCCACAAAATGATGGTATTTGTGATGGCGCTTGAGAGGTGGTTAGTAGTGCATGACAGCATTGTAAGACCGAGACTCTGCTACAGAAGAGGCAGCAGAACTTCCTTTATCTCCCTGTGAGGATTCAGGAGAAAGTCTCCATACCAGTAAGAGGACCTTCCTGAGAACTTAATTGGCTATCTCCTTGATTCTGAACTATCCAGCCTCTAAAACTGTGAAAAAATAAATATGCTCTTGCAAGACAGCCAGGCTATGATAATTTGTGAGTCCCAGATGACCATGAGAAAGCACAGGACTCCAAGAGTACCATTGTTCTGTAAGGAGAGAAAAGCTCTGGCCTTGTGAGGTGAAACCAGAGAACCAAACCAGCCACATTAGCTTCCCAGGACTGTTCTCACAAATGACCACAAACTGGGTCACTGAAAATAAAAGAAACTAACTCTCACAGTTTTGCACGTCAGAAATCCAAATCCACCATTTTGGCAGGGCCACATTCCCTTTGGAGTCACTAGGGGAGAAACCGAGTCTGTCCCTTCCAGAATCTGGTGGTTGTTGGAACTCCTTGACTTGTGGCCACGTCTTTCTCATCTCTGCCTCTGTGGGCACACTGTGTCCTTCACTTCTGTCTGTGCCTTCCCTTTTCTGCCTCACTCAAACCTCCTTTTGTCTTTTTTCTTACAAAGCCTCTCACATTTGGAAGTAGAAGCACCTGGAGAATCCAGACACATCCCGTCTCAACAACCCTAGCTGGATTACCTCTGTAAACATGCTTCTCCCAAGTAAGATTGCTTTCAGAGTTCCTGGGGACTAGGGCACAGGCATCTTTGTGGCTAGAGTGGGGTGCCACTATTCATTACACTATGCCAGTATCTGCCAAATGCAACGTGGGGCAAAATAACCTTGTGAAACTGCTACCATTACAAAACTCTTCTTCACCTCCCCTACATGGCCCAAACATGCTAAAACTGTGAAGCAGGTTGCTATATCCAAAAGCATGGCCACTCTATCAGAACAGGAATAACTGATGTATTGGAGGTAGGAAGTTCTTCAATGAAAATATATATCAGTTACATATAAACAGTAATACATATATACATATATATTATAAACAGTTATATATAAAGAGTGTTTCTGAGAATTCCTGTTAGGCTTTCCAAAGTTTCCAAGGTAGATATGGGTGAATTAAGATGAATAAACTGTTATTGCTGTCACTGCACATATTAGCATTTTAAGCAGGGACTTGATGTTAAATTAATTCAGGGTGAACACGCCAAAGGTTAGGCATTCCATAGCATTTGGTGTTCCCATCTGTTAAACTAATTCTTGTCCTATCAAATTGCGAAGGACTTGTCTGACAATTTTGCATCATCAGTGTCTATCAAAGACCTAGAAGTTTACAGTGTTGTGGGTTTTAAAGGCAAGCTTTAAAGACAAGTTTGTGAATAAAAGCACATTAGCTATAGTGGTGGTCCCTTTATCTGCAAATAAGTTTGGGACTAATTCATATGTTTAGGGAAATATCTCAGAATAATATGATTTATATGAAAATAGCACCCAGCATCTGGATACTGCAAATTACTTACTTGATTTTCCATGTGTCAGCAATCTTCTAGTACCCATTAGTATCAATATATTCTAGCTTGTATATCATTTTAATAATCCCAATAGAAAGGTTTCTGAGAAAATCACGAACAATAAATAAAAAGTGGAGGCACAGAATGGGGATTTACCTTGCATAATTTTGTTTCTGAGAATTTTATTAAATGAGTGCTACAGATTTTATAGCAACTTTTGTTCACACATATACCTGGTAAATTATTTAATATTTTGGAATATTTGGGAGGATGGTCAATCAAAATAGGTTCCGATTGACAAATGGAAACACAAATGCCTTGCTTTCATCAGAAATAAGAAGTTACTTCTCTCTCAATAATTACAGCTCACATTTATTTAATATGTACCACACTTTCTAAATAGTATTATTCATTGATCATAACATAAATTTTGTGGTTTTAGGTAATTTAAAGTTTTTTATCCCTATACACAGATGAGACTGAGATTTAGGAAACATAGGTGACTAGTCTGAGGTCACAGAGCTGAAGATTGATTGAAATAGAATTCTATCTCAGGAGGCAATGAACTACCTTTCGTTTCTTTATTGAGCCCTTGGTATTTTATTTACTTTCTCTAATCACTAGTCACTGATATATTTTTTGTTTCCAAACCAACCCTAATGAATAGACTCATTCTATCTGGAATATGAGAGAACTGGCTCTGCTATTTCTACATACCCTCTTGCACTTCTGCTTCTTCAAGACTTTTTTCTTAGTATAATTTTAATGTCCTCCAGAATACAATTTGTCCTTGCCGATGTAGGTAACTGATGTGTTTATACAGAGATAGAATTCTCTATTCTGGGAGGCAAAGATGTAGGGGGTGATAAAAATCATTAATGGGTAGGTGGTGGATATCCTGAAGGATTATGGAGGGTCGCAGTCAGACCCTCCCACCTGCTTATAGGAGGGCATTAATAGAGACACATGAAGATTTTGAGTAAGTGGGAAACATTCCATATGCCATAAGATTACAGAGGAAGTCAGTCATACCTGTATACTCCAAGAATCACTTTTCTGTAATAAACCATGTTTCTTATCATCATCTTGACTTGTCACAAATTCTGCTCTTGATTGAGGCTAACTATTCTGAAAGGAAAACAGACCCACTATCGAAGCAATCTGAATATCTTCAGATACAGTAGATACTGATACTAGCCAAGGTATAATAATCAAAACCAGATTAAGAAGGTTGGGGAATTCGAAGGTAGAACAAGTCCCTGGCTAGCACAGCACCTTTTATTTCAACCATTCTTGCTTAGTTATCAAATAGCTTCAGGGTTCTTTTAGGGAAAATATCACATTGATTATAATGTAGTTCAATCCTTGGCTTCTCGAAGAGTCATTCTTTCCCTCTGCTCTTTTCAGACAGGTGATTGACTTGTTTTCTTAAAAATCATCCACTGTTTTATACTGTTTACAAGTGTATATTGTTTATTCTGTTTCTTGGTTCACATCTGCTCCTTCAGCTTTTTGAAATAGATTTGAGGCAATGTATACTTTGGGGGAAAACAGAAGCTAAACAATTTCTAATACAAACCGCACCTCTGAGTGTTACACTGCTGTAGCCACAGTTTATTAATCTGTGAACATAAAACAACACCTGCCTTATTAATTGCCCTGCCAAGTTGAAGAGGCAATATGAAATGTACTGTATTATATTGCTATTAGTTCAACTTAATATTTTAATGAATAGCTTTGTTGTGTTTGTACCCTGAGGCTTTTAAAAGTTAAGGGAATACAGGGAGAAAAACAGAAGGAAAAGTAATCTGGAGTGTGATTACCTGTCTATGGGTGTTGGATGTAGCCTGCCATGTGATCATTCTCAGTGACACACCTGGCATTACCGATGACTTGAGCATAGGCGGTTTGCATCCTGGGGCTTGGTAATTTACAACCCCCCAAGTCCTCCAATTCCATTGATTGTTCTCTCAAGAAGCATGTCATGTGCCATCCCATAATATAGTTTCTGGCTTTTGCAAATCTTTGAGTGCTTCCAGGAGATTGAAATTCTTTCATAGTTTCTCTCCCTGCTTCCTCTATCTGGATTCACTCCTCCCTGCCCAACTTGCCTGCATTCTTTCTCTTGCTTAAAAAAATAAAAGAAACAAAACGTTGCAACATCTTACTTTTCTGCTCTACTTAAAATCACCAGACTCAGACTGGAGAAGTAGTACAGTGGTTAAGGCAAGTGTCCTGAATCTCACCAACTCTGGTCAGAATCCCTGGAATTATATGTGGTCCCCTGAGCATCACTATGCGTCACTTTTCTGCATAAAGAAAGAAGAAACCTAGCCTGAGCACCAAGGAGTATGGCAGCCCAGTCCTCCCACCAAATAATAAAAAGAACCAAACCCTATATCTTTAATAAAGTAGAATGATACCCCAAAACAGGAAAGCAATTTTAGTTAGTCATTAATTTTGGTTTGGTAAACACATCCTATGATGATTGGGCTTATTCCTGGTTCTGCATTCAAGGATCGATCCTAGCAGGCTTAGGAGATCACGTGGAACACCTGGGATAGAACCTGGATTGGCTACATGCAAGGAAGGCACCTTACCTGCTGTACTAGCAGCCCAGCTCCAAGCATTTTAAAATTATAGCAGCAGATATATTCCTGAGGATTGTGCCAATAAACAATAAAATAATTGGGGCTGGAGCGATAGCACAGCGGGTAGGGTGTTTGCCTTGCACACAGCCGACCCCCTGCTTTGTTGCCCAGAATCCTGTATGGTCCCCTGAGCACCGCTAAGAGTAATTCCTGAGTGCAGAGCCAGGAGTTACCCCTGAGCATTGCCCAGTTGACCCAAAAAGCAAAAAACAAACAAACAAACAAATAAATAAATAAATAAATAAATAAGTTAGCTCAGTCATTATTATATCTTTTTTTTTTTCCCCCCCCCCCCCACCCATCCCAAAACCCTCCACACCCTCCTCCCCTCCTTAATATACTTTTTCTCTCTCTTTTTTTCCTTCTTCCCCCTCTCTCTCCCTTTCTTTTTCTCTTTCCTCTTTTTTTTATCTAAAGCAGAGTTTAAATGATAATGGTTCAGGAAAGAAAACCTCTTCTGCAGGCAGTTTTATTGCGATTTCTAGAGTTTATGAGCTTGAACCAGAATTTGGAAATGAAGAATTTGAGTGTGCAAGTAGGATACGATTATTCTCCACATATATATTTAAAAGGAAAATTCTAAGTTCACATTCTGACATGGCTTCAAATGCATCCCCTCCTGAAATTTTACAGCAGTCTATGATTTATGCCATCTAGGCCTAAGATTGTGGATAGTCACTTCACTAGCCAAGGCATATGTGCACCCAAGATCCCCATATTTTAATTCACAAAACTGTTTCCTGAACTGGTGTGTTTTTCTAAGATATTTACAACATGTATTTCTGGATAACACAAGGACCCTAGGGAAGAAGTATCTTTTGCCAATTCATTTAATTTATGTATTATTTCTTTTATGTTTACACTGTGATTAACAAGACTCTTAACAATGGCATTCCATACAAACTTCCAACACTCCCACATGAGTGTACCCCACTCAGCCCGCTCACTCTCTTGCCATCTAAGACCATCACTTATATTTAACTCTGAGGACACAGATACTTACTTTCCCAGAATTTGGTACATCTGTCTAGTCATCATCCTCATAGATTAAGTGCAGTTTTGAATTCTTAAAAAAATCTTAATCAGAAACTTCATTTGACTTTCTGATTAGTTTATATGTGATTAGCACAAAATATACAATCTAAATTGCATTGACCATGTCTGGTAGTTTACAACACAAATCTAGTGGAATTGCTACTATGTGAGCTCACTGATTCAATGAAGGAAGAGCACAGTAATTTAGTGCTTTATTACTGGGTTTTCTGCTTTGTCAAATCTCAAGAAATTAAGAAATATCTAATGATAAAAATAAATTAAAAAAATAAAAATGAAAAAATAAAATAAAATAGATCTCAAGAAACCAAAATATCTTAACATGATTGGGTGAAGTAGTGAATCGTTTTTTTATATAGCACATTAAATATACTTTATATGAATAAGTTTTAGTCATTTTAATTATTGCCCTTCCAATCTCTTTATGTCCTCAGTAATAATAGCATGAATTGTCCATATTTTTCTTTCTATTAAGTTGCTGCAATTTTCCTTTAATAGTTTTATACTATCATATTACTAAAAGACCTGTAGAGATGCTCAATTTTCTCTATCATGAATTTTGGAATAATTCATTCATATTTCACCATATTTAAATATGTATACTTTTTTGCCCCAACATAGAAAAAGGTTTAAAATTGTGGGGGAGTTTTATAATTGAGATTGATAACTACTACCTAGCAAAACAAGAGACATTTTCATCACCAAATAAAACTTTTTTTCCTGAAGCTCACTAAATCTTTCTATAATCAATTGTTTTATTTATTTATTTTTTGGGCAATTTTATTATTTTTTTCTTTTATTAGACCACCATGAGTTATACAATTACAAAGCTGTTCATGATTAGGCTTCAGTCATACAGTGTTCCAGCACCCATCCCTCCGCTAGTGCCCATTTCCCTACCACCAATGTCCCCTGATTCCCTCCCCTCCCCCTAGCCTACCTCTATAGTAGGCACTTTGTCTCTACTCTCTCTCTCTCTCTCTCTCTCTCTGTCTCTCTCAGTCTCTATTTTCCTTCTTTTTTATTATTTTTTTAATATATTTTAAAAAAAGACATGGGGTAGAGCTGTTACTTGCTCTCCCTGTGCCTAGCCGCTCACGAGGCGCCCAGGAGGGATGGCAGGTTCTAGCCCTGGCCCATCAGCAGAGCCTTGCAACAAGCCAGACGACCCCCCACTCCATGAGGGGCCTCCATTTTCCACATCCGGACTTCTCTCTCTTCAGAACTCCACCTAGCAGACCAGCCTATCACAGCCCGGCTCATGGAGTTCCACCCTGCAGAAGTCTTTTTTAAATCCGGCTCAGGTATGCAGGGCCAGAGACCCACAGACATGGGGCAGAGCTGCTACTTGCCCTCCCTGTGCCCAGCCACTCACTAGGTGCCCAGGAGGAGATGGCGGGTTCTAGCCCTGGCCTGCCACCCAGGTAGAGCCTTGCAACAAGCCAGAAGACCCCCGACTCCAGGAGGGCCTCCATTTTCCACATCCGGACTTCTCTCTCGTCAGAACTTCACCCATCAGACCAGCCTATCACAGCCCAGCTGGCGCGGCCGCAAGCGGCTGTGCAGTACATCAATAAATGCTAGATTTATAGATGACTACAAGAGTATGCTACCTGCACTGCAGAGCCTGGCAAGCTACCCGTGTTGTATTTGATATGCTAAATATCAGTAACAATTATAGACCTCATTCCGGAATGGATTGAGGCTCTTTATGTTCCTGGAGCAAGCAGATGCCCTTGGGCTCTACTAGCATGAGACAGGACATATGGACATGTTACTGGGGCCCGCTTGAGCAAATCGATGATGAACGGGAAGACAGTGATACAGTGATGCAGTGAATATATTTTATTATACCACTGTGAGATAAAAAAATTACAAAGATGTTCATATTTGGGTTTAGGTCATACAGTGTTCCAGTACCCATCCCTCCACCAGTGCCCATTTCCCACCACCAATGTCTCTGATTCCCTCCTGCCTCCCATAGCCTGCCTCTGTAGCAGGTTCTTTATCTCTTTTCTCTTTCTCTTTCTCTCTCTTTCTCTCTTCCTTCTCGTACATATTGTGGATGTTTCCTTTTATTTTTGCCAACATAGAAAAAGGTTTAAAATTAGTTTTATTATTGGTAACTACTACTTAATAAAGCGGCAGAAATTTTCACCACCAAAGAAAACTTTTCCCTGATGCTCACTAAATCTATCTATAATCACTTTTTTTAATATTATTAGGGCTTAATTACAAGTCATAAATAATTACAAGTCATAAATAATTGAGGCATATAATTTGGTAAATTTTTTAGAGGAAGGTGGTGTTGGGTCATACCCAGGAACACTCATTGCTTAGTCCTCACTCTACTCAGGAACACTCTTGGTTATATTCATGGGATCATATGAAGTGCTGGAGTTGAACCCCCAATGAACTATGTGCAAGACAGGAGCATCAACCCTTGTTTTATCTCATTGAACCAAATTTGATGTTTTAACACATAAATTTCACATGCATATTTAATATATATTAGCATACCCTTTATATTAAGTAGTCATTTGGTAAGATCATATATGCTATTTGTAATATCTATTGTCTAGTACAAATATTAAGATGGAATAAAAAGTCATGATAATGTATGATATAGATGATCCTAATTCAATGACTGAAAACTTGAAAGTAAACACATGCATGTCCACATACTAGTGCATATTTTACAAACACATGGTAATATGCCCATATAATACATGAATGGAATTACAGACAGTTGAAAAACACTTTTTTAAAAAATACTTTCATATCATAACAAAGTAGTTTCTCAGGAATACTTGGGTTCAAGTTCAACAGTGGAGTTTCTAATTTGTATGAATTAAGCACTTTGTTTGATTCTTAGAACCTCAGATATTTTAAGATAAAAAATTATACTAAATTTATTAAAATTAATACACACAGTTAAGCCAAAATCCAATAAGCATTGCTTTGGTGGAAATCAAAAGTGCATAATGATGAAAAGGGGCTTCTCATGTAAAAAGCAAGGAAGAGGTGATGATTTAGGTTAAAAATGAAAAATATGACATTCAAAATGGAAGGGAAAGCTATTTGGAGAAAATCAATGAATGAACCAAACAGTGTGATTATTTTTTTTCCAAATCCATGCTGGTATTTCATCCCTTATAATGCCAGAAGAGCTGGTGTGTTTTTTTTGATTCCCATTTTGCAGACTTCTTAACAGAGCGATGAAATGTCCTGTGGTAAAGCTAAGTCATAGAACTTACATAATGAATAACGCCATCTGCTTTAACTGTTTTTTAAGTATATACATTAAAAATTATCGTACCACCTCTTTCCATTGTTAATGGTTCCTAGGAAGGATTTTATTTTCATTAAAGAATAAGAACACCCTAACTTGAATCTTCCACATTATTATGTTTTAGCTTCTTAAACTGTTTTATCGCTTCCTTACCTGTTTGACTAAAATATGTAATTTTTTTTTACTGACAGTCGAGAAAAATTACTTTAAGTGCCTCCTATGTAAACAGTTTTTAGGGATTCTCTTTAAATAGCTATTCTGAATCACACATTTATTAACATTTAACAGGGTAGCACTCAGAGATGAAAGACACTATATACATATTATTCTACAATATGCACATATTCAACTTTGCAAATAATATGCATGTCTGAGTGAAAAACAATGTAACTTAACTAGAGAGATGTATATATGTACACTACCTACCTTTGTACATTACCATAAACTTCCATGGCCCATAATAATAAAACAATTGAAAACTTAATAAAAATAAATTTTCTTTAAAGGCTAAAGAACCTTATGTCAGTATCTATCACATTAGTATAACAGGTATAAGACCTGTTTAGAAATCAGATATGTTTCATAAAATATTGGTGCATTTTAAATTTCAAATTCTTTTTCTATGCAGTTACTTTTGTAAACCTCATATATCAGAAGTATCCTTTTTGCACTTTCAAGAAATAAAATACCACACATGAACGGGCTACCTTCAAATCAATATATAAATCTTTGAGTATCAAATAAGTAATATTTTAAATGAAACAGATACAGGTGTTAAATGAATCATGGCCTTTCCAATGATCTAAGTACATTCTTATACCTAGAATTTTATTGTCTGATTACTGAAGTTTTAAAAAAATTAAACAACGTATTAAATGTTTGTCTAATCCTTCACCAAAGTAGCATTAAAAGCACTTCAGTTTCCACTTCTATTGTGGTCCATGAACTAGCACCTTTCTTAAAATTGATGTTCAAGTATCTATTGAAAATCAAAACAAGCTGTAATTATGCCTTTCTCCTCTAGGATTCATAAAAGAGTTATGATGCATGAACAATTTACATGTATTTACACAGTAAACCTATTCTCTAAGATTTAGTTAGAGTTCTTCCGGGTTTTTCTTCCTTGCAAAGGGGCAGATATCATTCAGTACCAGTCCAGCACTCAAAGATATAGATGTGATCAGTTCCTTTAAAATTCCATCTGTTTATTTTAGTTTAACAAGGTTGGGAAGTTTGATGGTGTAGTCCTTATGCCACCATATTTTCTGCCTCCCTCAAAAACATATTATATTATAATAGTACATTTATCAATGCCTATAAAACAATATTGGCATTAGTTATTATCAAACTATTGCTATGTCCATCAATTTTGTTATTATAATTGTTAATAACTTCCTTTGTATTAACGCTTCCTTAGGATTCATTAATGTTTTATTCTGTTGTAGAACTCCACCCAAGATAGCAAATATCTTTCTAGTCTTTTACCTGTAACTGCCTTGTGGCTTTTACCATTTTCTTATTTCAATGTAATAAGAAATTTCATTGGACAAAATCAAAGATTGATCCCTGGAACTGCATATGATTCCCCAGCGACCCTTACTGTCTCCTACCCCCTACCCTCTACCCTGGCCAGAAATGATCCTTAAACACAGGACAAAAAATTAGCCCAGAGACAAAGCACCTCTGGTATGGCCCCAAAAGGAAAAAAAACAACCAAGAAGCTTGTGGCTCATGTCCTCAATCTTTCTACTAATTGTTCAATATTTTGTTGCATATTTAAGGTCTTTTCATTTTCTTTCCCTATTTTTACTTTCCATCTGACATGCAATCTCGTCGGTAAAGAAGGGAACAGCACCAGGCCCAGACAAAGTCAGACCCGAACACCTGAAGAATCTGCCGTCGGTACTCATCAATACACTAGCTCGGCTCTTCACACGCTACCTGTCCGAATGCAAGGTGCCCTCCCAATGGAAAACCAGCAGGACAGTTCTACTGTTCAAGAAAGGAGACATTCACGACATCGGCAACTATCTCCCCATCTGCCTGTTGTCCGTCATCTACAAGCTGTTTACATTAGTCATCCTGAACAGGATTGGCAGAACACTAGATGAAGGACAACCATGCTAGCAAGCTGGCTTCTGGAAAGATTCAGCGCAATCGACCATATCCACACAATAACCAAGCTCATTGAGGTTTGTAGGGAGTACAAGATGCCGCTCTGTCTCACGTTCATTGATTTACAGAAAGCCTTTGATTCTGTGGAGACTGAAGCAGTCATCGAAGCCCTAGCCAAACAGGGTGTTCAAACCCAATACATCAAGATTCTTCGTGAGCTGTATTATGGATTCACCAGCAGGATCTCACCATTCTACAAAGAAGTGATCATTGATGTCAAAAGAGGGGTTCGACAGGGTGATACCATTTCACCAAAACTCTTCAGCACCACCCTCGAGAACATCATGAGACAATTAGAATGGGAAGGAATGGGAGTGAAGACAGATGGTTGGCAACTACACCACCTCTGCTTTACTGATGACATCGTTCTAATAACACCAAACATTAGCCAAGCGGCACAAATGCTGGCTGACTTTGACCGAGAATGTGGAAAGATAAGTCTATAGCTGAATCTGAAGAAAACTATGTTCATGAAAAATGAACTAGTTCCAGAGGCCCCATTCACTCTCAATGGAACAAACATCTCTGAATGCAGCAGTTATGTGTAGCTAGGTGGAGAAGTCAACATGATGAATGACCTAAAACCTGAGTTGCGCAGGAGGAAGAGAGCGGCATGGAATGCCTTCAAAGGCATCGAAGAAATAGCTAAAGGGACAAAGAATCTCCAGCTCCGGGCACATCTCTTTGACTCCACCGTTCTCCCTGCATTAACATACGCCTCAGAGACCTGGGCCCTACTAAAGCAGGATGAGAATGCTATTCGGGTCTCCCAGAGAGGAATCGAAAGAGCTATGCTTGGAATATCACGCCTTACTAAAGTGAGAGAAGGAATCCGAGTTCCGACCTCCGTCGCTATTCCAGAATCAGGGATGCTGTCTCATTTGCCAAGGCATCGAAAATCAGATGGGCTGGACATGTAATGCGATTTGCAGATGACCGCTGGACTAGAGCAGTTACCAACTGGATCCCAGGGGATGTCAAAAGATCAAGTGGCCTCCCACCTACAAGATGGTCAGACTTCCTTGTCAAGACCCTGAAGGAATGGTTTGAGGCTCTTCATATTCCTGAATCAACCAGATGCCATTGGGCATCATTGGCAAGTGATAGGGTCCAATGGATTTGTTACTGGCGCCCGCTCGATCAAATCGATGAATAACAGGATTCAAGTGATTCTATTGATTCAAGTGATTTTTATTTTCCAGAGATTGAACCCAGGTCTTTTGCTCAGAGATTCCTCAAGGAGATACTCAAGGAACCATATACATTATTGGGGATTAAAATAGAGTATTTTGCTTTTAACTTGAGTTTTGAGTATAATTTGTAAGTAGGGTAGGATTATGAAATTTTGGAAGATGTTATTTGGGGGATGCCCATCTAGCTTGCGTTGAGGCCGTTTCTGGCTGCGATCAGGGTCCACAACTGGATATGCTCTGGGAACCATACGTTCCTGTATCTGAAATTTGTTTTCTTAGTAAACAAAATTTTTTTTTTTTTTTCAAGCAATTGTCATCTTTATCTGACTAATCCAGTCTCCAGCCTGCAGATTAATCCAGTCTCCAGCCTGGCTTGTCAGAAACCCAGCCTACAAGGACCCACCACGCAGAGACCCGCCCTTCAGAGGAGAGTATTTCAAGCCCAGGAATGCTTGAGCCTAAGACACAGGTACACCTGGCAGAGCAGAAACCAGCTTTCCCCGTTATGCATGGCCGCTGTGTCGCAATTTACCTCCAAATTACAATAAATATTCTCCCCATCCCTCTAAGAGAGCCCTACAAAGTAATGAGAATACAGTGCCTGCATGGCAGAGCCTGGCAAGCTGTCCAATGCGTGTTCAATATGCCAAATCCAGTAACAGAAAATGTTTATTTTCCTGACCCCAAAAAGAGCCCTTAATATGGCAGCAGTAAGAAAGGCAAACAAGCAGTGCCTGATAAAATTTCATGGCCATCCTAGGCTGCCAAAACGAAGAAGGACTAAAATGACTGTCTGTAATTTCAATGCATGGGCGCTGGCATCGGAAGCATATATTGAGGATCTGATGATGCAAGCAAAAAAGATCAAGTACAACATCATTGGTCTGACTGAGACAAGGAGGCGTCAGTCGCATCATGCTGTATTTGACACCGGAGAACAATTTTTCCTTGGAACATGCGAAAAAGAGGCATCAGTGGCGTTGGTGTCCTTGTCAACACGAACATGGCCCTAAACATTGATTCATTTGAATGCCTAACAAACTGAATAGGACAATTACACTTGAAGAGATGTGGCCCACTGCCAGCAATTTCTATCTTCATTGTCTACACACCAACATCCACATACAAAGAAGATGAAATTGAGAAATTCTACATGGAATTGGAGGAGTTCTACAAAAAGATCGCACCTTCTACAAGATCATAGTTGGTGATTTTAATGCCAAGATAGGACCAAGAAGATCGGCTGAAGAACTCCACATCGGGACCCATGGCCTAGAATGGAACAAGGGTGAGAGACTATCTGAGTTCATCATGTCCACCAAGACCATTCATGGGAACTCACAGTTCCAGAAAGCTGAAGTGAAACGTTGGACATGGCAATCTCCTGGCGGACAGTTCCACAATGAAATTGACCACATCATCTTCAATCGATGGTTTTGTCTGACCGATGTAGCCGTCGTCCCCAAATTCCAAACAGGATAGGACCACCGTCTCCTTCCTGCAAAATTCTACTTCCCGCAACTGGGAGAAAAGGCTGCAAAGTTTAAGAAGAGAACTCCCAGAACGACCACCAACTGGGAACTCTTGGCACCATTGCAGCAACATGGGAAGATACCATCATTGACGACAAGGATGAAGAATACAAGCGACTGGTTCAGCACCTCCATGATTGTGCGAAGAATGCTGAGAGAGAGAAAGACACAAAAAGGACGCCTGTCTTCAGAAACTCTTGAGCTCATTCGCCAACCTGGCAAGGCGCGAGCCTCAGGAGACCAAATGCTAACATCCAAGCTTGCTAAACGGTGCAGAGAAGCTATAAAAGAAGACCTCAAAGACAGAAGAGCAGAAATACTGGAAGATGCAGCAGAAGCCGGGAAAAGCATTCACACCGCCCGCCTGTCCTTCGCCAACTATAAGACCAAGATGACTGACCTTCGACACCCTGATGGATCTACCACATCTTCCAGAAAGGCAATGAAGAAGATTATCCAGGACTTCTACTCAAATCTCTTTGAGAGCCACATCCACCTGCCCACATACCAAATTCCACAGGATTGATATGTCATTCCCAACGTTCTCACTTCTGAAATCCTACATGCCATCTCATCAGGTAAAGAAGGGAACAGCACCAGGCCCAGACAAAAGTCAGACCTGAACACCTGAAGAATCTGCCTTCGGTACTCATCAATACACTGGCTCGGCTCTTCACACGCTACCTGTCCGAATGCAAGGTGCCCTCCCAATGGAAACCCAGCAGGACAGTTCTACTGTTCAAGAAGGGAGACATTCACGACATCGGCAACTATCGCCCCATCTGCCTGTTGTCCGTCATCTATAAGCTGTTTACACTAGTCATCCTGAACAGGATTAGCAGAACACTAGATGAAGGACAACCATGCGAGCAAGCTGGCTTCGGAATGGATTCAGCACAATCGACCATATCCACACAGTAACCAAGCTCATTGAGGTTTGTAGGGAGTACAAGATGCCGCTCTGTCTCACGTTCATTGATATACAGAAAGCCCTTTGATTCTGTGGAGACTGAAGCAGTCATCGAAGCCCTAGCCAAACAGGGTGTTCAAACCCAATACATCAAGATCCTTCGTGAGCTGTATTACGGATTCACCACCAGGATCTCACCATTCTACAAAGAAGTGATCATTAATGTGAAAAGAGGGGTTCGACAGGGTGATACCATTTCACCAAAACTCTTCAGCGCCACCCTCGAGAACATCATGAGACAATTAGAATGGGAAGGAATGGGAGTGAAGATAGATGGTTGGCAACTACACCACCTCCGCTTCGCTGATGACATTGTTCTAATAACACCAAACATTAGCCAAGCGACACAAATGCTGGCTGACTTTGACCGAGAATGTGGAAGGATAGGTCTACAGCTGAATCTAAAGAAAACTATGTCATGAAGAATGAACTAGTTCCAGAGGCCCCATTCACTCTCAATGGAACAAACATCTCTGATTGCAGCAGTTATGTGTACCTAGGTTGAGAAATCAACATGATGAACGACCTAAAACCTGAGCTGTGCAGGAGGAAGAGAGCGGCATGGAATGCCTTCAAAGGCATCGAAGAAATAGCTAAAAGGACAAAGAACCTCCGGCTCCGGGCACATCTCTTTGACTCCACCGTTCTCCCTGCATTAACATACGCCTCAGAGACCTGGGCCCTATGAAAGCAGGATGAGAATGCTATTCGGGTCTCCCAGAGAGGAATTGAAAGAGCTCTGCTTGGAATATCACGCCTCACTCAAGTGAGAGAAGGAATCCAGAGTTCTGACCTCCGTCGCTATTCCAGAATCAGGGATGCTGTCTTGTTTGCCAAGGCATCGAAAATCAGATGGGCTGGACATGTAATGCGATTTGGAGACAACCGCTGGACTAGAGCCATTACGGACTGGATCCCACTGGATGTCAAAAGATCACGTGACGCCCACCTATAAGATGGTCAGACTTCCTTGTAAAGACCCTGAAGGAACGGTTTGAGGCTCTTCATATTTCTGAATCAACCACTTGGGCTACATTGGATGAATAAATGGAGATTCAAGTGATCAAGTGAAAAAGTGAACACAGGATATAGTGGAGTCTCAAAAACATCTTGCCTTTTTATTGCAGCTAACTGGAGTCAAGTCTAGAATAAAGTCTGTTCCAAGGATCATGACAAAACCTAGCCTCATAAAAATCTACCTGATCCTTGGTTATTTAACAGACCACAAGAAATAATAATCTAGCAATCAAAAATTTATTTGGAAGTCATACTCTTAACAAGAAAATATAGTTTATAGTGAGAGAAAAATCAATAAAAAATCAAAATACAGAAATCATAGAGAATAGCAGAGAAAAGTCTCGAAGTTTTTACAAATTCATGTAAAAATGAAATTATTTGTTTCATTTAAAGAATACATTAAAACTAAAAATGGAATACTTAGACCAATAGCCAACTATATGAAACTGAAAATTAACTAAAATTTATTGATATAATTGTCATTACCTGAGAAAGTAATCAATAATCTTATAAAATAAAGATATATATTCAAAGAACACTACACTATCAGAATGGTAGTCATCATCCAACTTTATAAAGGACATTCAATTATAATTTCTATACCATATATAAATATAAACACCATGTATTTATCCTAGAATAACATACTAATATACTAATGATAATATACTAATAACAATATACTACTAATAATATACTAATAATATATATACACCAGGATATAGATCCTTATGTGTATTCTACATATATACATATGCATGTATATATACAAGAAATAACGTGAATTTATTGGTGATACAGAGAACTGTGTAATTATCAAAAGCAGAATTGGATTGCAGGTATATATTTAAAGATTTTGTAGTTTCTTGGGTATGGCAAATAATAAGTATGTGGATAAATATAATTATAGACTCTTTTGATTAAACAATTCTTTTAAAATATAATTAACATTGTGGTCAGAGCAATTATTTGGTGGGAAGAGCATTTTCCTTGCACACAGCATGCCCGATCCTTGTTCAAGCATGTTCAATCCTTACATTTCATAGAATCCTATGAGCTAGTCAGGAACGATCCCTTATTCTATGAATAAGCACAGAGTCATGAGTAAAGCGGTGCACACAGCTGGTGTGGCTCTCGGAATCAAAAAACAATCTCATTAAACTGAATACTTAGAATTAATATGGGCAATATTTTTATGTAAGATACAACAAATCCATTTAAATTTTAAAAAATTTTGAGTTTTCATTTTCAGATGAGTGGTTTCAAAGTTTCTTCTTTTTTCAGATTCTTTTGACTTTTAGATTTAAGTATGTAGTCACATTTGCAAAAAATCCAATGTATTCAATTATATAGATATTAAATTATTATCTGGAGTCCACATCCAGACTCCCTCTTATCAGAACTCCATCCAGCAGAAGAGCTAATCACAGTCCGGCTTGCATGGTTCATCAATAAATGCTCAAGATCAGAGGTGAGTACAAGAGTATCCCACCCCAAGGCAGAGCCTGGCAAGCTACCCGTGTTGTATTTGATATGCCAAACGCCAGTAACAGTTATAGACCTCATTCCCTTGACCCGATGGAAAGGTTTGAGGCTCTTTATGTTCCTGGGGCAGGTAGATCCATTTTGGCTCTACTATCATGTGACAGGACATGTGCAGATGTTACTGGTGCCTGCTCGAGCAAATTGATAATGAACAGTAAGACAAGTGATACAAGTAAATAAATTATTAAAAATAAGTTTGGGGGGCTGGAGCCATAGTCAAGCAGGTAAGGTGTTTGCCTTGCACATGGCCAACCTGGGTTGGATCCCCGGCATCCCATATGGTCCTCAAGCACCGCCAGGGTATTTCCTGAGTGCAGAGCTAGGATTAACCCCTAAGCATCTCCCAGGTGTGACCGAAAAAGCAAAATAAAATAAAATAAATAAATAAAATAAAATAAAAAATAAGAATAAGTTGGGTCCTTCAAAAAGGCATAATTCAAAAGGAAGGCTGGATCGTATTATCACCACTTTAAAAATGCTAATATTCTTTGAACATATTTCCTTGGGGATATTCTGCTTTTGCTGCTTTCCCCCCAACGTATACCCCCTCCTGTTTAGTTGGCAGAATAACATGAGAGTCACCAGTATTAAGAAATTGGTAGCAGTGAGATATATTGAGACCCATCGACTTCAGACCCACAGCTGCGCTGCTCGGCCGGCCCCATGTGGAAGCAACCCATGGAGCTGACCTCCCTGTAAGGGGCTCGGCCAGCCCCTGGCGGAGTCCAACATTGCTCCAAGGGTTTGCTCTCATGGGTGGGGAGAGACCATGGTGGCCGGACTTGGAGTGGAGTTTTGGGCCCTGCCCTTTCCTCCGCCTCCATGCCAGTTACCCGGAAGAGAGAAACCCACTCACGCCAGACCCACAAGTCCCTTGGCAATATTCTTAGAGAATGCTGATTTTAGGATAAGGTCCTTCCCAAGATCTTTCACATTTATACATTGTGTTCAGTTCTAGACAGGTTGTAACTGATACCAGTAAGGCTAGCAAGAAGCCAGAGCAAACCACACATCATGCAGTCAGTCATTCTCAACATCCAGACTCCATAGTTCCTCAGAGCTCCATCCAAGAGAAAACCTGATCTTCCCCCTTTAAGTTTCATCAGTAAATGCTCGAGATGAGAGCCTTCTACTGAGACTATACCACCTACAAGGTAAAGCCTGGCAAGCTACCCCTGTTTTATTTACTTGTTATGCCAAAAACTAGTAACAATTATGGACCTCAGTTCCATGACTTGAAGAATGGTTTAGGGTCCTATTGTCCCTGGAGCAAGCAGATTCCCTTGGGTTACAATTGCTTGTGACAGGACTAATGGAGATGTTACTAGTGCCCACTCGAGCAAATCGATGAACAATGGGAAGACAGTGATGCAGTGAGATATAATGTCACTGCATAGTTGTGGAGTTCCTCCATGCTGTGCTTGGAAATTAGCCGATTGTTTACACCAGTTTTTCCTGTTCTTTGAAAAGAAGAATAATTTCACCAGTCATCTAAAAGTTAATAGATTCACTTGTGATGATTATAGGTCAGCATAAATGTATGGTTGGTTAATAAGCATAAATGTGTGATTGGATAATATCGCATATTGTCATTACTATTTAATATTTTATATATTTAAATTTTTGTTTTTATATTGATTATAAATTAGTTTTTTCTCAGTTATAACCTGCAATTAGGTGATACAGCACATCACACCTATATAGGATTTATTATAGTTCTAGTACCATCTTGTCACCCAAAGATCTTTCCTTACTTTCCTTTAGTTTATTGTCACTGTTCTCGCAAAGTAGCAGTTTTTGGTCTAAACAGTGTCATGATTTCATTATTTATATTCTGCATCTGAATAAAACATTTGATTATTTATTTATCTTCTTTGCTACTTAGTACATTGGCCTCAAGCTTCTTCTATTTTTCCCAAATGGTACAGCATTATCTTAAGTTATATTGTATTCCCTTGAGTATAAATACAACAGTATATATACTTTTGTATATATACAAAAGTTGTATTCCCTTGATTATATATACAACAATTTTTTGCAAATATATGTAGGTAGTGGTATAGGTGGATTCCATGATGCATTCATTGTGAATACTGCTGCTTATTCTCTGCCCAATAAACACCTAGGATTTGTATCACGAAATTATTTTGTTCCTTTATTGATTCTTGCCATTGTACATTTTTCACTAACAATGTACCATTTTCTCCCTATCCTCAACCTTCATAGTTTCCAGTCTTTTGTTTTATAGATCACATTCTTCAGTGTGAGAGTGATCTTTGTGGTCCAAATTTACATTTTCTTAAAAATAAATGATTATGAAATAACAATTCTATCAGTGAGTCATTTGTCTATCTTCTTTGGAAAACTGTCTATTCAGATCTTTTGTACAGGTTCTAATTGGAATGCTTACTTTTCGGTTCAGAAATTTTATGAGTTCTGCATATTTTTAAATAGTAATAAATCCCTTTATAAAGATAAAATTTGAGAACATAAAAGACTATTGACTAATATTTGAGCTAGAATATAATATTAAAAAAGTTTAATCCAAAGCTTATAATTGTGTGACTATGATAAAATTGTTAATGTCCCAGCAAGTATTTTACTTATCTGTGAAGTTTTCAAATGAAATATCTTTCTATCATTTGTTATATAATATGAAATCAGTAATGATGAAAAATTTGAATTTAATCCACGAAGTAATCAGAAACAGAAAAATGAAAGGAAATGTAGCACGTGACTAGGTTTTCTCTTGTAATTTAAGGTTCTGAAATTCACTTAAACTAAAATAAATTGTTAGAAGTTTCCCCCTGGGTGTCTATTAGAGCTTTATGGCAGATTTAAGGACTTGGAATAACCTCAGTTAGGACCCAGGAGACCTGAGTGTCTCTTTGATCAATTATTGTGCTTCCATTAAAATATTTTTACTTTACTATGGGGGCATCTTGATCACCCTCCATCCTGCTAAAACTGTCACTTCATCTAAGTCTTTTTAGATGTAAAGGTTATCACTCTTCTCTCTCTGATAATGGTTTTATGTTTAAGGACTTCAACATGCAGCCGATAACAAATCTTTGCTGCTAGACCAGGAATAGACTTTGCATTGCAGTGAAAGATGTTCATCATAAAACATTCTAGTGAAATTATAGGCTATCCTTGCAACAGCTTGGTTGATAGAGTAACATAAATAGTGACCTTGATGGCTAAGCTATGTTGATACTCTTCTACAATGCTATGATAATAGGATTGCCTAATATATGCTGCAATTCTATTTTGTGACTTTGAAGTATTTGTTTGTTTTTCTATGTTGATATAAATGTCTGCTTGAATAAGAAAAGAAACAAAAGAGATACACAAAAATAATAACTACAGTTTGCAAATTTCCAATAACATATTAATTGAAGAATGTTTAATAACCTTCATTATTCAATGAAGTGAATTCCTCTGTATATAACTAACTGTATCACTGTCTTCCCATATATCATCGATTTGCTCGAGTGGGCACCGGTAGCATCTCAATATGTCCTGTCACATGCAAGATAGCCTAAGGGTATCATCTCACTCTGGGAACATAAAGAGCCTCGAATGAACCATTCTATCAGTTCATGGGAATGAGGTCTATAATTGTTACTGGTATTTGGCATGTCAAATATGACACGTGTAGATTGCAAGGCTCTGCCGTGCGGGTGGGGGTGGGATACACTTGTAGTTACCTCTAATCTCAAGCATTTATTGATGAATCACTAAAGCTGGACTGTGATCAGCTCTTCTGCTAGGAGGAAAGGAGGATTCTAGCCATGGCCTGCAACCACAGCAGAGCCTCGCAAGAAGCCAGAGGAACCCCCACACCATGAGGGCCGCCATTTTTCACATCCAGACTCCACTTTCCTCAGAGCTCCACCCAGCAGAAGAGCTGATTACAGTCGGACTCATTAGTGACCCACCCTGTAGCAGTCTTTTTCAAGGCCAGGCCAGGTATGCCAATCCAGAGACTCACACACATGGGACAGAGCTGCTACTTATTCTCCCCGTGCCCTGCTGATCATGAGGCATCCGGGAGGGATGGCGGGTTCTAGCCCTGTATATAACTATGTGTGTATATAAAGAAAGTTATGGACATTAATTAGAAACATGCAAGATATTTCAATCACACAAAAATATGCAACAAGCAAAATGTGCTACTTTCACATGGGTGCCTCTATTAATCGTCAAATGAAAGTCCTTATTGATATTTTATGTATTCATACCGTTTCCCAATGTCTATCTTTTAATTACATTTTAAAATTATTTTTTTTGACTTATTACTCCTTTTTTAAGTATTTTATTATACCACCGTGAGATATACAAATAAAAAGATATACAATTAAAAAGTTCATATTTGGGTTTTGGTCATACAGTGTTCTAGCACCCGTCCCTCCACCAGTGCCCATCTCCCACCACCAACGTCCCCGGTTCCCTCCCATCCCCCAGCCCACCTCCATGGCAGGTTCTTTATTTCTTTCCCTTTCTCTCTCTTTCTCTTTTCCTTCCCTTCCAGACTATGGATTACAGAACATACATTAAGAGGTTGTCATGTGTATCCTTTTGCCTCTATTTAATGCTCAGTTCTAGGTTGGCATTAGTACCCTCGACAATTGTTAGCACACTGTTCCATTTTGTCTTACTTAACCTCTGACTCCCACACGTTTGTGATAATTTCCACTTTTGACAAGACCTCCTGATATATGTTTCACTTGACCTTGGATATTGGTATCATAATATGTACATATATATTTATGCCATGCAAATAAATGCAGTCATTCTGTATCTGTCTCTCTCCTTCTGGCTAATTTTGCTCAACATAATCTTCTCCATGTCCATCCATTTATAGGCAAATTTTATAACTTCATTTTTCCTAACAGCTGCATAGTATTCCATTGTGTAGATGTACCAAAGCTTCTTTATCCAGTCATCGATTTTCGGGCACTCTGGTTGCTTCCAGATTCTGGCTATTGTGAATAATGCTGCTATGAACATAAAAGTAGGGATGGTGTTTCCGCTGTGTATTTTTGGTTTCCCAGAGTAGATTCCCAGGAATGGTATGGCTGGGTCAAATGGGAGTTCCATTTCTAGTCTTTGGAGGAAAGTCCATATTGTTTTCCAGAAAGGCTGTACCAGCCGGCATTCCCACCAACAATGGATGAGTGTTCCCTTTTCCCCACATCCACGCTATCACTTGTTGTTCTTGCTCTTTTGAATATGTGCCAGTCTCTGTGGTGTAAAGTGGTATCTCATTGTTGTTTTGATTTGCATCTCTCTGATGATTAGTGATGATGAGCATTTTTTCATATGTTTTTGGCCATTCGAATTTCTTCCTTGCTGAAGTTTCTGTTCATTTCTTCTCCCCCTTTTTGATGGGGTTGTTTGCTTTCTTCTTGTAAAATTCTACCAGTGCCTGATATATCCTGCATATTAACCCCTTATCAGATGGGTATTGGGTAAATATTCTTTCCCATTCTGTGGACTGCTTTTGTATCTTAGTCACTGTTTCTTTTGAGGTGCAGAAGCTTTTTAGTTTCATGTAGTCCCATATGTTTATCTTTTCTTCTAGTTGCTTTGTAATTGACCAAACGCTCCTGAAATTTGTATGGAACAATAAACCCCCCAAGGATAGCTAAAGCAATCCTCGGGAAAAAGAAGATGGGAGGCATCACCTTTCCCAACTTCAAACTGTACTACAAGGCAGTAGTAATTAAAACAGCATAGTATTGGAATAAAAACAGACCTGTGGACCTATGGAATAGAATAGAGTATCCTGACACCCAACCTCAAACACATGATCATTTAATCTTTGATAAAAGTGCAATGAGTCTAAAATGGAGTAAGGAAAGCCTCTTCAACAAGTGGTGTTGGGAAAATTGGGAAGCGACATATTAAAAAATGAATTTGGACCTGTGTCTAACACCATGCACAAAAATCAGATCAAAATGGATTAAAGATCTCAATATCAGACTTGAATTCATAAAGTACATTGAAGAAAATATAGGAAAAACCCTCCACGACATTGAAGCTAAAGGCATCTTCAAAGGTTAAAATTATTTTTGTTGTTTTCTCCACTCTCGAGAAGCTCATGTTCCTTCTTGAAAATGAATTAATCTTTCTCTCCTTTTGTATTTCTCTAAGTAAATTTCTTTTAATAAAACTATTTTGCTTCAGTAAAATAAAATAACTTCTATTATATTTTCAGAAATAGGATCAGAGTAGTTAATGTTGTGGCATTCATGTACAATGGTATTTAATAACACCACAGAATGCCCATAACCTTGAACTTCTTCCCCATATCACTTTGATTTTTTTTTTTGCTTTTTGGGTCACATTAGCAATACTCTAGGGTTACTCTTGGTTTTGCACTCAGGATTTGCTCCTGGTGGTGCTTGGGGACCATATGGGATGCCAGGGATAGAACCCTGGTTGGCTGCATGCAAGGCAAATGCCCTACCTGCTGGACTATCATGCCGGCCCCACCCCATATCACTTTGATACTGTCATTCTTCCCTTCAACTCATCCTTGCATTAATTTTAGGTTGCTAAGGGCCACCCATCAATCAGCTCTAGACTCTGCACCTTTCTTTCTGTATATGTTCTAGTCAACCTAGCAACTTTCCTCTTCCCCTTTTCCTGCATTCTAAGGTTTGTATTCCAGTACCCAAAATTCCTTGTTGATTATTCAAACCCTAGACTAATTTCTCCATAGTCCATATATGAGTGAGGCTGATGAAGGAACTAGCAACTGAGCTGTGCAGAAGGAAAAGAGGGGCATGGGACACCTTCAAAAGCATTGAAGAAATAGCTAAAAGGACAAAGAATCTCTGGCTCTGAGCACATTTCTTTGACTCCACCATTCTCCCTTAATTAACATACACCTCAGAGACCTGGCCTTATGAAAGCAGGATGAGAATGCTATACGGGTCTCCCAAAGAAGAATAGAAAGTGTTATGCTTGGAATATCACACCTAATCTAGTGAGAGAAGGAATCTGGAGTTCCAACCTCCATTGATGATCCAGTTAGGGACGCTGTGTCATTTGCAAAGTCATCAAAAAATAAGGTGGGCTGGACATGTAATGTGACTTGGAGATGACCGCTGGACTAGAGCTATTATCGACTAGATCCACAGGATGTCAAAAGATCAAGTGGCTGCCCACCTGCAAGATGGTCAGATTTCTATTGCTTCATCCCCTTGCTGTTTTTTTTTAACTTCAACAATTTTTAGGTTTTTTTTTTTTTTTTTGCGTCACACCCAGCAATGCCCAGGGGTTACTCCTGGCTTTTTCCTAAGGAATTACTCCTGGCAGTGCTCGGGGACTATATGGGATTCTAGGGATCAAACATGGGTCAGCCGCATGCAAGGCAAAGTCCCTACCTGCTGTGCTATCACTTTGGCCCCAAATTTTTTTAGTTTTTGAAAAGTAACTGAACATGCCAAATTTCTTTTGTATCCTACAAAAATGTTAAAGCTTTATGTAAACTTTCAGCATTATGGGGATAAAGTAAAACCTTACTGCTTTAATATATTTTGTTTTTATGTCTAGAGGATTTGATCATAACTTCAGAACTTTGTCATTTCAATCTCTCATCTATTGTGATATTTGACTGTTATTCCATCAGTTTACATAAAAAACTGCTGTATACAAATGCAGTTAAGTTTCATAAGTAGTTGAAGTGTAATCTCTAAATGTTTTTGAGATTAGCTCGAAAACCTTTGGGGTTGATATGGGTATAGACTTAGCAAAGATAATGAGATTTCCCCTTCCCCAATGTTGTCAAGTTTTATTGACCGATCACACACATTTTAGAGTCTTACACAGATAGGTATGAAATATCTTTTACACCTTCAGGTTCTGGTTTGATAAATTTTGTTGCAAAACTAAGAACATCTAATTCTTCACTTCTTATAGCAACTGCCGGTGCTATTGCATTTTCTCAGCTGTTTGTATTAGTCATAGAACACCTGCATTTGTTTGGTAGTGAGGATTATTCAGACAGAGTGTTCTTGACATGTCATATCTGTGATATTCAACTCTGTTACACAGAGGGTAGACAGAATAAAGTTATGCTTTAGAGAGAGGGAAGATTAAGATGGCTCCACTTACATTTTCTCCTCCCCAGAGGCTAGAATATTTGTGTTATATTGAGGCTGTGGGCAATTCCCAATGAGTTCAGAAAAACTAGGTGAGATGACCAAGGTTGGTTCTCAGTAACGTTAAGTCATCATCACAGATTCTCTGACAGGATGATGATTAACCAAGATAGAAATCACTTGACCACTTGATCACTTGATATCCTGTTACTCATCAATTTTCTTGAGCGGGTGCCAGTAACATTTCCATTTGACCCTATCATGTGCCAGTGTAGCCCAATGGCATCTGCTTGCTTCAGGAAAATAAAGAGCTTGCTTGCATGGTTGTCTTTCATCCAATGTTCTGCCAATATGGGCACTCTTTGGCACTATTGCAGCAACATGGGAAGGAAGATACAATCATTGATGATATTGATGAAGAATACAACCAACTGGTTCAGCACCTTCATGATTGTGTGAAGAATAGCAAGAGAGAGAAAGCCACAAAAAATGCCTGTCTTCAAAACCTCTCCAGCTCATTTGTCAATGTGGCAAGGCGTGAGCCTCAGCCAACCAAATGGTAATGCCCAAGCTCACAAAGCAGTGCAGAGAAGTCATCAAGGGAGACCTCAAAGACAGAAGAGCAGAAATACTGGTGGATGCAGACGAAGCCGGGAGAAGCATTCTCAATGCCCGCCTGTCCTTCGCTAACTATAAGACCAAGACAACTGCCCTCCGATGCCCTGATAGATCTATCACATCTCCAGAAAGGCAGTGGAGAAGATTATCCATGACTTCTACTCGGCTCTCTTTGATAGCCACGTCAACCTCTCCACATACCAATCTCCTCAGAATGGACATGTCATTCCCAATGTTCTCCCTTCCGAAATCCAACATGCCATTTCATTGGTAAAGAAGGGAACAGCACCTGTCCCAGACAAAGTCAAACCTGAAAACCTGAGGAATCTGCCATCAGTACTCATCAATACACTGGCACGGCTGTTCACATGCTACCTGTCTGAGTGAAGATGCCCTCCGAATGGAAAACCAGCAGGACAGTTCTACAGTTCAAGAAGGGAGACATCCATGACACTGGCAACTATCGCCCCATCTGCCTGTGTCATCAAGACAGAAACAAACCAACTTATTTAAACCAATTTACTTACAGATTCAGTTACAGCTGTTGCAACTTTATCTTAGATCTATAACTTAAGAACTTTATGTGTTCTTCTGTCAGTAGTGTAAACTATCTTCAGAGAATTATTGAACAGAATAGAAAACTACTAAGCACACAAGAAAAAACATCAAAAACAAAATGTTCAACATTGATAGGAATATCTGAACAGTTTTATGATAACTTTTCATGAACTTCTTTGATTTTATAAATCACGATCACGACCATGATCTTCCCGTTGATCATCTATTTGCTAGAGCGGGCACCAGTAATATCTCCATATGTCCTGTCTCATGCCAGTAGAGCCAGGGGCATTGGCTTGCTACAGGAACATAAAGAGCCTCAAACCATTATATTAGGTCATGGGAATGACCTAATATAATTGTTACTGGAGTTTGGCATATCATATACAACACGAGAAGCTTGCCAGGCTTGCCGAGCGGGAGGCAAACTCTTTTAAATACCTCCAAATAAAGCATTTATTGATGAACCGCGTGGCCGCTTGCGGCCACGCTTAGCCGGGCTGTGATGGGCTGGTCTGCTGGGTGGAGTTCTGACGAGAGGGAAGTCCAAAAGTGGAAAATGGCGGCGCCCGTGGAGTGAGGAGGGGTGGTCTGGCTTGTTGTGAGGCTCTGCCAGGTGGTGGGCCAGGGCTAGAACCCACCATGCCTCCCGACTGCCTCATGAACGGCTGTGCACAGGGAGAGCAAGGAACAGCTCTGCCCCATGTGTGAGAGTCTCTGGACCAGCATACCTGGGCCGGATTGAGGAAAAAGCTGCGGCAGGGTGGGTGTCGGTGATCCGGGCTGTGATGGGCTGGTCTGCTGGGTGGAATTCTGTCGAGAGTTCCTTGCTCTCCCTGTGCACAGCCATTCATGAGGCAGTCGGGAGGCATGGCGGGTTCTAGCCCTGGCCCACCACCTGCGGCAGAGCCTCACAACAAGCCAGACCACCCCTCCTCACTCCACGGGCGCCGCCATTTTTCCACTTTTTGGACTTCCCCTCGTCAGATTTTATAAATATGCTATAAAAACAAACAAAACAAATTTTAGAAAAAAATAAGTAAGCTTACGAAAAGTAATTTTTTACTTTTTTTACTCTTTTCCGGCAACTCTGGAAGAGAGACGATCTAGACCCACAGGTCCGTCAGCAACTTCCGAAGAGAGACACTCCAGAACCCAACCACTCCAGATCCACAGCAGCGCCGCTTGGTCCCACATGAAAGAAACCCATGGAGTTCCGAAGGCTGTAAAGGGCTCGGCCAGCCCCTTGGCTGAGTCCAACATAGCTCCAAGGGTTCACTCACACATGCGGGGAGGGGCCACGCTGGCTGGACTTAGAGCAGGTATTTGGGCTCCTCCTCCCATTTCTCCAGTTCCAGGCCAGCAACCGAGCTCAGTTGAAAATAGCACTGAGTTCAGTCTTAGATAGTACTGGATGTTAGGATCAGATCCTTCACAGGCTCTTTCACATTTAACATTGTATAAAGTTCTAGGCAGGTTCTAGGTGTGGCCCATCATCCCAGTGAGACTTGCAAGAAGCCAGAGGAAAGCCCATACCATGAGTTCAGTCATTCTCAACAACCAGACTCCACAGCTCCTCAGAACTCCACTCAAGAGAAAAGCCGATCTTTCCCCATTGGTTTTTATCAGTAAATGCTTGAGATGAGATTATACCACCCACTGAGAGTATACCACCTACTTAGAGTATACCACTGAGAGTATACCACCTCTCAGTGGTATACCACTGAGACTATAGCACTTCTACTGAGAGTATACCACCTACATGGCAGAGCCTGAAAAGCTATCCATGTTTTATTTGATACACCCAAAACAAGTAACAATTATGAACCTCATTCTGATACCTGAAGGAATGGTTTGAGTTTTTTTCTGTTCCTGGAGCAAGCAGATATCCTTGGGCTACACTGGCTTGCAACAGGGCATATGGAGATGTTACTGGTGCCTGCTCAAGCAAATGATGAACAATGGGAAGACAAGTGATACAAGTGAAGTAATACAAGAACGCAAAAAGTAACGGACAATGAAAAAACAGACTGTTTTTATATCTTTAAAAGTTTTATAAAAATTTTTCTCTGGCTAATTTCACTCAGCATAATCTTCTCCATGTCCATCCATTTATAGGCTAATTTCATACTTCATTTTTCCTAACAGCTGCATAGTATTCAATTATGTAGATGTACCACAGGTACTTTATCCAGTCATCTGTTCTTTGACATTCTGGTGTTTCCAGAGTCAGGCTACTATTAATAGTGCTACTATGAACACAGAAGTGCAGATGGTGGTTTTAGCCTCCCAGTGTATATTCCAGGAGTGGTAATGCTGAGTCAAATGGGAGCTCAATTTTTAGTTTTTAGAGGCATGTCCATATTGTTTTCCAGGAATGACTGTACCAGCCGACATTCCCACCAACAGTGGATGAGAATCCCTTTCTCCCCGCAGTCATGCTAGCACTTGTTGTTCTTGCTCTTTTGGATATGTGGCAGTCTCTGTTGTGTGATATGATACTCATTGTTGTTTTTATTTGCGTCTCTCTGATGATTAGTGTTGATGAGCATTTTTTCATATGCCTTATGGCCATTCAAATTTCTTCTTTGTCAAAGTTTCTGTTCATTTCTTCTCCCCAGTTTTTAATGGGGTTGGCTGTTTCCTTCTTGTAAAATTCTAACTGTACCTGATATAGACTGGATATTAACCCCTTATCAGATGGGTATTGTGTGAATATTCTTTCCCATTCTGTGAACTGTCTTTGTATCTTTGTCACTGTTTCTTCTGAGGTGAAGAAACTTTTTAGTTTTATGTAGTCCCATATGTTTATTTTTGCTTCCAATTGCTTTGTTAGTGGTGTTTCATCTTTTTAAGATGCCTTTAGCTACAATGTCATAGATGGTTTTTCCTATATTTTCTTCAACATACTTTAAGGGTTCAGTTTTGATATTGAGATCTTTAATCTATTGTGATCTCGCTTTTCTGCGTGGTGTTACACAGGGTCTAAATCATTTTTTTGCATTAAGTGCCTATTTTTCACAGTACCACTTGTTGAGGAGGCTTGCCTTGCTTCATTTCATATCTATTGGTCCTTTATCACAAATTAAATGATAATATATTTAAGGCTGTGAATAGGATACTCAACTCTATTCCATAGGTCTACAAGTCTATTTTTACCCCAATACTATGCTGTTTTAATTACTCTCATTTTGAAGTACAGCTTGAAGTTTGGAAAGGTTATGGCTCCCATCTTTTCCCCAAGGATTTATTTAGCTATCCATGAGGCTTTTTTATTCCATACAATTTTCAGGACTGTTTGGTCAACTTCTTTGAAGAATGTCTCAGGTATCCATATCTAAGAGGAAATCCAAAGATTACTGGAAACAAATGTAAATGAGACACACACTATCATAAATTGTGGAATATAGTGAAAGCAGTGTAAAAGAGGAACATACAAAGCTCTGCAAGCATTCATCTGAAAAGAAGAAAGGCCCCACATAAATAACCTGACTTCACAGCTCAAACTCTTGATGAAAAGACCAAAAAAAAGGAGCCCAACCCAGACAGAGAGATGGAAATAGTAAAACTTAGAGCAGACATCTATGAGCTAGAATTCCCCCCAAATCCAAAATACTAATGAAACCAAGATTCTTTGAAAAAATAAGCAAGATTGACTAACTACTTCCAAGCCTCATGAGGAAAGGGGAAGTGAGAACCCAAATAAATAGAATCAAATGAAAAGGGAATCATTTAACATATATAAAAAAAAATTCAAAAGATGATCAGATATTACTTTGAGAATTTGTATACCATGAAGCAAGAGAACCTGGAAGAAATGGACAAATTCATGAAGTCCAATAGCCTACCATGGCTGAGAGAAGAAAACCTGCAATACCTGAATAAGTCTAGCACCATTGAGGAAATTGAAACAGTAATTTAAAGTCTTCCCAAACACAAAAGCCCAGGTCCAGATGGATTCACTAGTACATTTTTCCAAACTTTTAAAGAGGACCTACTCTCAGCATTTTAGGAAATAGAAGAAGCTGAAGCTCTTCAGGAAATAGAAGAAACTGAAACACTCCCAAATATCTACAAGCTCTTCTAGGAAATAGAAGAAATTGAAACACTCCCAAATATCTTTTATGAATCTTTATGAGGCACACATCACCCTGATACTCAAAGCAGACAGAGACACCACAAAAAAAAGAAAAGTACAGACCAATCTCCTTGATGAACACAGATGCTAAGATCTTCAACAAAGTTCTAGCAAACAGAATCCAAAGACTGATCAAAATGTTTATGCATCATGACCAAGTAGGATCCATAACCTGGAATGCAAGAATGGTTCAACATTTCTTTTTTTTATTTTTTTAAAACTTTTTAAGTATTTTATTATACCACCGTGGGATATACAAATAAAAAGATATACAATTAAAAAGTTCATGTTTGGGTTTTGGTCATACAGTGTTCCAGCACCCGTCCCTCCACCAGTGCCCATCTCCAACCACCAATGTCCCCGGTTCCCTCCCCCTTCCCCAGCCCACCTCAATGGCAGGTTCTTTATTTCTTTCCCTTTCTCTCTCTTTCTCTTTTCCTTCCCTTCCAGACTATGGATTACAGAACATACATTAAGAGGTTGTCATGTGTATCCTTTTGCCTCTATTTAATGCTCAGTTCTAGGTTGGCATTAGTACTCGACAATTATTAGCACGCTGTTCCATTTTCTGTCTTACCTAACCTCTGACTCCGACAGGTTTGTGATAATTTCCACCTTTGACAAGACCTCCTGATATATGTTTCACTTGACCTTGGATATTGATATCATAATATGTACATATATATTTATGCCATGCAAATAAATGCAGTCATTCTGTATCTGTCTCTCTCCTTCTGGCTAATTTCGCTCAACATAATCTTCTCCATGTCCATCCATTTATAGGCAAATTTTATAACTTCATTTTTCCTAACAGCTGCATAGTATTCCATTGTGTAGATGTACCAAAGCTTCTTTATCCAGTCATCGATTTTCGGGCACTCTGGTTGTTTCCAGATTCTGGCTATTGTGACTAATCTGCTATGAACATAAAAGTAGGGGATGGTGTTTCCGCTGCGTATTTTTGGTTTCCCAGAGTAGATTCCCAGGAGTGGTATGGCTGGGTCAAATGGGAGTTCATTTCTAAGTCAGTCAACATAATATGCCACATCAATAAGGGAAAAAAAACAAAAACCATATGGTTACATCAATAAATGAATAGAAAGCATTTAACAAGATTCAACACTTTTTTTAACTCTCCACAAAAATGGGTATTGAAGGAACCTTCCTCAATATAGTCAAAGAGATCTACCAAATGCCCAAGTGAGTATCATTCTCAATGGAAAAAAATTAAAAGCCTTACCCTAAAATCAGGGACAAGACAAGGTTGCCCACTCTTACCACTTCTATTCAATACGGTATGGCTATACTTGCCATAATAATTAGAGAAGGAGAGGACATTAAAGGCATCTAGATAGGCAAGGAAGAAGTCAAGTTATCACTATTTGCAGATGACGTGATATTATACCTAGAAAACCCTAAACTTTCTACCAAAAAACTCCTAGAAACAGTAGATAACTATAGTAGAATGGCAAGGTACAAAATCAATTCCTAAAAAGTCAATGACTGTCCTATATACAAATAATGAAAAAGAAAAGGGATATTAAGAAAATGATCCCATTCACAATTGTGCCACTGAAAATCAAATACATAGGAATCAGTTTAAGTAGGAATATAAAGGAACTGTACAAATAAAAGTACAAAACATTGCTTTAAGAAATAAAAGAGAACATGAGGAAGTGGAAACACTTTCCCTGCTCATGGATTGGGAGAATTAACATTTTCAAAATGGTAATACTCCCTAAAGCATTAGACTGATTCAATGCTTACTTGATGTTTAGGAATATATCACAAATGTTCTCACTGCAGACACAGAAACACGTACAGAAACACACACACAAATAGTAGCCATACAAGGCAATGGCTACATCAATTAGGATATTTTTGATAAGCATTTGTCATGATATCACATTTTATGCCTTAAATATATGCAAACTTTCCTTGTCATTCATGTCCTAGTAAAGCTAGAAAAAGGGTTTATACCCAATATCCATTCTTTATATATATATTTATTTACTACTTACATTAGAGTAGCCACATCCATAAGTCTGGAAGACATGTGGATATTTTTCAGACTTAAGTCAGTGGAATGTGTTTGCCAACTATCTATAGTTATACATAGTAATTATCTCAGCAGCATTATTTTTATTGAGTATTTTAAATGGTGAGTTCAATTTAATTATTTTGTAGTAGGTAGGTTACTAATTAAAATTGATAGGGAGCCTTCAAACCGAAGTTTATGTAGTGCAACATTTGGAAGTAAGCAACAACAGTACAAAGACATTGAGCTCAATTTTATTAGAGAATCCTTCATATTAATAGAGTAAAATGTATCATCTTTATGAATATCAAAGAATATTATTAAGATATTATATAGAAAAAACTACATGATTATATATTTTTCTGATATCAATCAATGATATTAGGAGAATTATCTCAGTAAGTTTAAATTCAGAATTGCAGCATTGGATATCTCTTGAGGAGAGAGACTAGCTGAAGTCAGGTGAAGGACAGGTCAAGGTTTATGCTAAAATTATTTTCACTTTTATATTTTTCATCACTTGATCACTTGATCACTTGAATCCCGTTATTCATCCATTTGCTCGAGCAGGCGCCAGTAACATTTCCATTGGACCCTATCACGTGCCAATGTAGCCCAATGGCATCTGGTTGATTCAGGAATATGAAGAGCCTCAAACCGTTCCTTCAGGGTCTTAACAAGGAAGTCTGACCATCTTGTAGGTGGGCGGCCACGTGATCTTTTGACATCCCGTGGGATCCAGTTGGTAATGGCTCTAGTCCAGAGGTTGTCTCCAAATCGCATTACATGTCCAGCCCATCTTATTTTTGATGCCTTGGTAAATGAGACAGCATCCCTGATTCTGGAATAGCAACGGAGGTCAGAACTCCGGATTCCTTCACTCACTTGAGTGAGACGTGATATTCCAAGCATAGCTCTTTCGATGCCTCTCTGGGAGACCCGAATAGCATTCTCATCCTGCTTTCGTAGGGCCCAGGTCTCTGAGGCGTATGTTAATGCAGAGACAACGGTAGAGTCGAAGAGATGTGCCCGGAGCCGGAGGTTCTTTGTCCTTTTTAGCTATTTCTTCGATGCCTTTGAAGGCATTCCATGCCGCTCTCTTCCTTCTGCGCAACTCAGGTTTTAGGTCGTTCATCATGTTGATTTCTCGACCTAGCTACACATAACTGCTGCATTCAGAGATGTTTGTTCCATTGAGAGTGAATGGGGCCTCAGGAACTAGTTCATTTTTCATGAACATAGTTTTCTTCAGATTCAGCTGCAGACCTACCTTTCCACATTCTCGGTTAAAGTCAGCCAGCATTTGTGCCGCTTGGCTAATGTTTGGTGTTATTAGAACGATGTCATCAGCGAAGCGGAGGTGGTGTAGTTGCCGACCATCTATCTTCACTCCCATTCCTTCCCATTCTAATTGTCTCATGATGTTCTCGAGGGTGGCACTGAAGAGTTTTGGTGAGATGGTATCACCCTTTCGAACCCCTCTTTTGACATCAATGATCACTTCTTTGTAGAATGATGAGATCCTGGTGGTGAATCCGTAATACAGCTCACAAAGGATCTTGATGTATTGGGTTTGAACGCCCTGTTTGGCTAGGGCTTCGATGACTGCTTCAGTCTCCACAGAATCAAAGGCTTTCTGTAAATCAATGAACGTGAGACAGAGCGGCATCTTGTACTCCCTACAAACCTCAATGAGCTTGGTTACTGTGTGGATATGGTCGACCATACTTTTCATAGCCTTTATTATTTTATTAAGTGATGTACCAGCATGCATAATAGTTTTTTTCAAATATATTAATGTTAGGGCCGAAGCAATAGCATGGTGGGTCGTGCATTTGTCTTGCATGTGGCTGATCCAGATTTTATTCCCTAGCGTACCATACAGTCCCCTGAGCACTGCCCTGGAGTAAATCCTGAGTGCAGAGCCAGGAGTATCCCCTGAGTATTGCTGGATTTGACCCAAAAAGCAGCAAATATATATATATGCTAATGTTAAGTTTTATTTTAATAATAAGATAAATCATAAGGGTTAGTAACACTTAAGATAACATATTCAATATCAAAAATTACTTTAATAATACATTTAGCTTTAATATGTTTTATTACTTAATGGCTCATTTGTGCTACTCCTATATCACACACATGCATATAAACCATACATACACATAACACACACATTCGCATATGTATATCTATAATATGTATTTTATTGTCTGACATTGATTTTATTAATTCCTTTGGGTAAGATTCATCACTTCAAATAAATATCAAAGAACTGAAGTATGATAGGATCTGATCCTTGCTGCCTCTTTTTTCTGATTGCCCCATGTATGGACACACAAGATCTATTGGTACATGGATTGGATAGGAGCATTTCCAAAGAAAATTCTAATACTCATTACTCAACTTTTCTTGTTATGAATATTTCAAATTATTCAACCATAGTATTTTTTAAAGTAAGAGCCTGAGATGCCAAGCATAGTAAATAGTAAAGTCTTCCTAAAAAACTTTCAGTATCACACTCTGGATCATCTTAGCATGAAGAGTAAGATGAATGAGTTTGTCCCAATCACACTAATTACAGATACTTTGAAAGTAGATAGAATTACAGTAACATTAAAACAAATGAGCGGGATGGGTGCTGCAACACTGTTTGACCAAAACCCAAATATGAACTTTTTAATTGTATATCTTTGTAATTTTAAAAATAAAAAAAATTAAAATAAAAAAGAAAAAAAACAAATGAACAAGCTGCTTATGCGTGCAATTCTTTACCTCTCATGCATAACAAAATAGTTGGACTTATTTGTTCATCATTAACAATGAAATTGAACTGTTATATTATAGCCCTGATTCAAAAAATCGTGGGGGAATATAATTACACAGATAATTAAGAGGAGATTTCAACCTGTAAGAGCTGGTAAGTCTGAATGAAGGCTAAATTATATACAAGTATTAATAATTAGACAGATTATATTGTTAACCAGAGAAGATGAATAAAATTTAAGAAACATGTAGAGTAAGAAAAAATCACTTGCATTGAATACCGAGTAAATTTCACCAGTGAATTCCCTCCATACAGTGAAGTGCCATTGTGTGATGCTTAGCTCTCTCTTCAAAAGCATTGGGCATAGACTCATAAAACTCTTTCCAAAATGACTTTCCAGCTCCCAACCTGAGATAGATTATTCTCTATGAAATGCCTTGCACCAAATCATCCTAGCATCTTAACAAACTTGGTAATTAAATATAGATATCTGCTCTGAGTATAGGCCTATCCTTGAGACTCTTTTCATTTTGGAAGGTGAGTTCTATTAAGATAACATGCACAGAAATCCTCTTTGTACTAAAAATGATGGGACATTACATGACCAGAAGCTCAGTGACATCCAGAATTTCAAAATAGGAAGAATAGCTCAATAATTATAAATTAGTACTGGTACTTATTTTAGTATTAGTACTGGTCTATAGTATAATAAATTTTGGAAAAAGTGTACTTAGTATTAGACACACTGAAGTTCAAACCCCTATTTAAAATTTTTTGAACTGTATAATTTGGATGATTAAAGACTTGATTTTTTATTTTTAAGATGAACGTTATGCATCATATGATATTTTGTGTGACAGATCAACATCTGATAAATTTTATCTATTATAATAATGAGCATAATTGTTATTTAGGTGCCTGGTATAAATTTTCTGTATTTAAAGTCAAGTGTACAATCCCTTATGTCTAAAAAGTTTGTCATTGGTTGTCTAATAACCCAGTTCCACTTTATTTTTAAGATCTTATTTAAACCCAACTGTACAACTTCTACAGTGAATGGTTTTAAAACTCAAATGAAATGCTCATTGAGACAGCACATTAAAAAGAATTTAACCGCCCAAACCCAACTCTACTCTCTACTAAATTTCCATCCACAATTTATATGCAATCAGAATTTCTACTCTTTGTATTCACATTCCTATAGAAGCATAAAACACATTTAAGCATGTACATGAATTTATCATATACATGTATGCTTTTAAAGATTCATGAATTTGTTTTATTAATTTTTGTTTGAGCACACACTTAGTGGTGCTCAGGGCTTATTCCTAGCTCTTGCACAGGGATTATTCCTGATCAGGAGTGGGGGCCCCTACAGTGTGCCAGGACTGAACTGGATTGGTGTTGTCAAAGCAAGCTCTCTGCCCACAATTCGACTTCTCTCACCACTACAAGTTTGCTTTAAATATAAATCAGTTTGTGCAATAATATATATTATTTATAAACTTTTCTATATAGACATATATATCGAAAAGGTTTTACTTTCTATTAGTTTTACACTCTTTCAACTCAAGCACTAAAGGTGTCAGGAGTTTTAACGTTAACCATTTTCAGGGAGATAACTCAAGCAGTAGAGAACATTCTTAGCATGTACAAAACCCTGTAGTTTAATACTGACGTCACATGTTTTCTCCAACACAGATTCACACTATGCATTGTCAGGTGTGACCTCCCTTGTCCTTGTTGAACATTCACATTAGCCTATCACAGGGATGTCAGGATCATGACTTTAGAAATGGAAATGATGTTAGCAGTAAAGAACAAGTTTTTATCTCTATAAGTAAAGAGTGAAACAAGTAAGTGAATTCAAATCCTTTTGTGCCTGATTTTGTTTCTTAATTTCATTCAATATCAGGGAACAAATAAACAGAATAATGAGAGAGGTAAATGCACACTCAGAAAAGGAATTTGGTGGTGAAAATAGATAAAACAATATGTGTGATATCTTACAGTGATTGTATTATAAACCACAGTGCCTAAAAGAGGGAAAATCAGAGGACAGAGAGAAAAGGAAGTTACTACCACAGAGGCAGTTTGGAGGTGAGATGGGAGTTGGAGTCATTGTTGGAGGATAATGGACACTGATGAAGGACTTAGACCTGGAAAATCATATAAATGAAACACAATCATAAATAACTCTGTATCATTATGATTCATGGTAAGTCTATCAAAAATTAAAAAGTGAAAGTATCAAATCTAAAAGCGTTGCATTGGGAAAGTTATATTTAAGGCTTAACACACACACACATATATATATACACACATATATGTGTGTATATATCACTTGATCACTTCACATCCCGTTATTCATTGATTTGCTCGAGCGGGCACCAATAATATTTCCATTTGACCCTATCACGTGCCAGTGTAGCCCAAAGGCATCTGGTTGTTCCATGAATACAAAGAGCCTCAAACCGTTCATTCAGGGTCTTGAAGAAGAAGTCTGACCATCTTGTAGGTGGGCGGCCAAGTGATCTTTTGACATCCCGTGGGATCCAGTTGGTAACGGCTCTAGTCTAGCGGTCTTCTCCAAATCTCATTACATGTCCATCCCGCCTGATTTTTGATGCTTTGGCAAACGAGGCAACATCCCTGACTCTGGAAAGTGAAGGAGGGAGGAGCTATGGATTCCTTCTTTCACTTGAGTGAGGCGTGATATTCCAAGCATAGCTCTTTCGATTCCTCTTTGAAAAACTTGAATAGCATTCTAATCTGCTTTCATAGGGCCCAGGTCTCTGAGGCGTATGTTAATGCAGGGAGAACTGTAGAGTTGAAGAGATGTGCCTGAAGCTGGAGGTTCTTTGTCTTTTTTAGATATTTCTTCTATGCTTTTGAAGGTGTTCCATGCTGCACTCTTCCTCCTGCACAGCTCAGGTTTTAGGTCGTTCATCATTTTGGCTTCTCAACCTAGGGTACACATAACTGCTGCATTCAGAGATGTTTGATCCATTGAGAGTGAATGGGGCCTCTGGAACTAGTTCATTTTTCATGAACGTAGATTTGCTGAGATTCAGTTGTAGACCTATCTTTCCACATTCTTGGTCGAAGTCAGCCAGCATTTGTGCCACTTGACTAATGTTTGGTGTTATTAGAACGATGTCATCAGTGAAGCAGAAGTGGTTTAGTTGGCGACCATCTATCTTCACTCCCATTTCTTCCCATTCTAATTGTTGCATGATGTTCTCAAGGGTGGCGCTAAAGAGTTTTGGAGCAATGGTATCACCCTGCCAAGTCCCTATTTTGACATCGATGATTACTTCTTTGTAGAATGGCGAGATCCTGGTGGTGAATCCATAATATAGCTCATGAAGGATCTTGATGTATTTGGTTTGAATGCCCTGTTTGGCTAGGGCTTCGATGACCGCTTCAGTCTCCACAGAATCAAAGGCTTTCTTTAAATCAATGAACGTGAGACAGAGTGGCATCCTGAACTCCCTACACATTTCAATGAGCTTGGTTTACTGTGTGGATATAGTCAATTGTGCTGAATCCTTTTCAGAAGCCAACTTGCTCGCATGGTTGCCCTCCATCTTCTGTTCTGCCAATTCTGTTCAGGATGACTCTAGGGAACAGCTTGTGGATGACAGACAACAGGCAGATGGGGCAATAGTTTGCAATGTCGTGGATGTCTCCCTTCTTGAACAGTAAAACTGTCATGCTGGTTTTCCAATAGGAGGGTACTTTGAATTTGGACAGGTAGCGTGAGAAGAGCCGAACCAGTGTATTGATGAGTACTGAAGGCAGATTATTCAGGTGTTCAGGTCTGACTTTTTCTGGGTCTGGTGCTGTTCCCTTCTTTACTGACCAGTAGCATTTTTTGGAATTCAGAAGTGAGAATGTTGGGAACGACATATTCATCCTGCAGAATTTGGTATGTGGACAGGTGGACGTGGCTATCAAAGAGATCTGAGTAGAATTCATGAGTAATGTTCTCCATTGCCTTTCTGGAAGATGTGGTAGATCTATTAGGATGTTGGAGGGTATACATCTTGGTTTTATAGTTGGCGGACAGGCATGTGTTTAAATGCTTTTCCCAGCATCTTCCAGTATTTCTGCTCGTCTCTCTTTGATGTTTTCCTTTATTGCTTCTCTGCACTGCTTTGCAAGCTTGTATGTTAGTATTTGGTCTCTTGAGGCTCGCACCTTGCCACGTTGGCTAATGAGCTATAGAGTTTCTGAAGACAAAAGTCCTCTTGTGGTTTTTTCTCTCTTGGCATTCTTCACACAATCATGGAGGTGCTGTACCAGTTGGTTGTATTCTTCATCAATGTCATCAATGATGGTATTTTTCCCCATGTTGCCACAGTGGTGCCAAAGAGTTCCCAGTTGGTGGTATTTCGGCCAGTTCTCTTCTTCCAAAAACGAAGAAGGACTCCAAAACGAAGAAGGACTAAAATGACTGTCTGTACTTTCAATGCACGTACACTGGCAACGGAAGCATATATTGAGGGATCTGATGGTGCAAGCGCAAAAGATCAAGTACGACATCATTGGTCTGACTGAGACGAGGAGGCGTCCAGTCGCATCATGCTGTATTTGACACTGGAGAAGAATTGTTCCTTGGAACATGTGATGAAAGAGGCGTCGGCGGCGTTGGTGTCCTTGTCAACACGAACATGGCTGTCAACATTGATTCATTTGAATGCCTAACAAACCAAATAGGACGATTACACTTGAGGAAATGTGGCCCACTGCCAGCAATTTCCTATCTTCATTGTCTATGCACCAACATCCACATACAAAGAAGATGAAATTGAGAAATTCTACATGGAATTGGAGGAGTTCTATAAAAAGATCACACCTTCTACAAGATCATAGTCGGTGATTTTAATGCCAAGATAGGATCGAGAAGATCGGCTGAAGAACTCCACATCGGGACCCATGGCCTAGAATGGAACGAACAAGGTGAGAGATTATCTGAGTTCATCATGTCCACCAAGATTATTCATGGGAACTCACAGTTTCAGAAAGCTGAAGTGAAACGTTGGACATGGGAAACTCCTGGAGGACAGTTCCACAATGAAATTGACCACATCATCTTCAATCGACGGTTTTGTCTGACCGATGTTGCTGTCGTCCCCAAATTCCAAACAGGATCGGACCACCGTCTCCTTCGGTGCAAAATTCTACTTCCCGCATAGCGGGGAGAAAAGGCTGCAAAGTTTAAGGAGAGAACTCCCAGAACGACCACCAACTGGGAACTCTTTGGCACCATTGCGGCAACATGGGAAGATACCATCATTGATGACATCGATGAAGAATACAACCGACTGGTTCAGCACCTCCATGATTGTGCGAAGAATGCCGAGAGAGAAAGACACAAAAGGACGCTTGTCTTCAGAAACTCTTGAGCTCATTCGCCAACGTGGCAAGGCGCGAGCCTCAGGAGACCTAATGTTAACGTCCAAGCTTGCTAAACAGTGCAGAGAAGTGATAAAAAGCAGACCTCAAAGACAGAAGAGCAGAAATACTGGAAGATGCAGCAGAAGCCGGGAAAAGTATTCCGCACTGTCCGCCTGTCCTTCGCCAACTATAAGACCAAGATGACTGCCCTCCGACGCCTGATGGATCTATCACATCTTCCAGAAAGGCAATGGAGAAGATTATCTAGGACTTCTACTCAAATCTCTTTGATAGCCACATCCACCTGCCCACATACCAAATTCCACAGGATGGATATGTCATTCCCAACGTTCTCACTTCTGAAATCCTACATACCATCTCATTGGTAAAGAAGGGAACAGCACCAGGCCCAGACAAAGTCAGACCCGAACATCTGAAGAATCTGCCCCTCGGTACTCATCAATACACTAGCTCGGCTCTTCACACGCTACCTGTCCGATTGCAAGGTGCCCTCCCAATGGAAAACCAGCAGGACAGTTCTACTGTTCAAGAAGGGAGACATTCACGACATCGGCAACTATCGCCATAACTGCCTGTTGTCTGTCATCTACAAGCTGTTTTACGAGTCATCCTGAACAGGATTAGCAGAACACTAGATGAAGGTCAACCATGCGAGCAAGCAGGTTTCCGGAAAGTATTCAGCACAATCGACCATATCCACACAGTAACCAAGCTCATTGAGATTTGTAGGGAGTACAAGATGCCACTCTGTCTCACGTTCATTGATTTACAGAAAGCATTTGATTCTGTGGAGACTGAAGCAGTCATCGAAGCCCTAGTCAAACAGGGTGTTCAAATCCAATACAACAAGATCCTTCGTGAGCTGTATTACGGATTCACCACCAGGATCTCACCATTCTACAAAGAAGTGATCATTGATGTCAAAAGAGGGGGTTCGACAGGGTGATACCATCTCACCAAAACTCTTCAGTGCCACCCTCGAGACCATCATGAGACAATTAGAATGGGAAGGAATGGGAGTGAAGATAGATGGTCGGCAACTACACCACCTCCGCTTCGCTGATGACATCGTTCTAATAACACCAAACATTAGCCAAGCGGCACAAATGCTGGCTGACTTTGACCGAGAATGTGGAAAGGTTGGTCTACAGCTGAATCTGAAGAAAAACTATGTTCAGGAGAAATGAACTAGTTCCAGAGGCCCCATTCACTCTCAATGGAACAAACATCTCTGAATGCAGCAGTTATGTGTACCTAGGTAGAGAAGTCAACATGATGAACGACCTAAAACCTGAGCTGCGCAGGAGGAAGAGCGGCATGGAATGCCTTCAAAGGCATCGAAGAAATAGCTAAAAGGACAAAGAACCTCTGGCTCCGGGCACATCTCTTCGACTACACCGTTCTCCCTGCATTAACATACGCCTCAGAGACCTGGGCCCTACGAAAGCAGGATGAGAATGCTATTCGGGTCTCCCAGAGAGGCATCGAAAGAGCTATGCTTGGAATATCACGCCTCACTCAAGTGAGAGAAGGAATCCGGAGTTCTGACCTCCGTCGCTATTCCAGAATCAGGGACGCTGTCTCATTTGCCAAGGCATCGAAAATCAGATGGGCTGGACATGTAATGCGATTTGGAGACAACCGCTGGACTAGAGCCATTACCGACTGGATCCCACGGGATGTCAAAAGATCACGTGGCCGCCCACCTACAAGATGGTCAGACTTCCTTGTTAAGACCCTGAAGGAACGGTTTGAGGCTCTTCATATTCCTGAATCAACCAGATGCCATTGGGCTACATTGGCACGTGATAGGGTCCAATGGAAATGTTACTGGCGCCCGCTCGAGCAAATCGATGAATAACGGGATTCAATTGATCAAGTGATCAAGTGATCTCTTCTTAAACTTTGCAGACTTTTCTCCCCGTTGCATGAAGTAGAATTTTTGCACGAAGAGAGGTGGTCCGATCCTGTTTGGAATTTTTTGGACGACAGCAACATGGGTCAGGTAAAACTTTCGATTGAAGATGATGTTGTCAATTTCATTGTGGAACTGTCCACCAGAGGATTCCCATGTCCAATGTTTCAATTCAGCCTTCTGGAACTGTGAGTTCCCATGAATGGCCTTGGTGAACATGATGAATATATATGTATGGGAAATGTAGGGAGAAACACTTAAAATTACAAGAGTAAATTATGCAAAATCTTTTCTATATTAAGGGTTTCTATAAAGATGAGAACAGGAAATGAGAACAAGGAAAAGAAGAGAATCATAAAAAAGAAAGGTAGGAATGGAAGAAACAGAAAGGATGAAAAAATTATAAAAGAAAAATATTAGAGAAGTGAAGAAAAGTACATACTTTCACAGATAAAGACCACCATAATTTCATAAAATATTTATTCAGAGAATGGAAATCAAAATAGCAGAATTTGTTATATTCTTGGGTCTCATATATGACTAAACCTAAACTCTTTAGTGGTATCATGAGTATGCTTTCAGACATGTTTTCATACAAAAGAAACACAAAAAGGACATTGATTGAGAGATAGGACCTTTATTTAACTTTCATTAGAATTCAAAGACAAGTCCACCCAATAATTCTTATGGAGACAAGGGAACAAGTGTGAGCAGTCATAAAAGTCTATAAAAAATCCCATTTTGCCATATTATATTGTACATATGCTTTGGTAACCCCAGGAGACAGTATTTCCTTTCATGTTCTTGTGTTGACTTAATTTCAAATGTGTCCAAAAGAAAAATCCCAAAGCGGTAACGTAGCTTGACAAGCATAAAGAGGTTTTGCTCTGCTACTCACATTTTCCTTAATACTGTCATTCTTTTCTGTTCACATTGTACTCTACGAATTATTTAGTTGTGGAGAATTTCCTGTGTCAGTTTGAAATGAGCTATAATCAGTTATCAAGTTGGACACACATGTAATTTAACATGCCCAAATGTTAGCGCTTCCAGATATGTTTTCTATTTGTAGCGGTGATGTAGACAGGATGAGAATTTAATTTCATTCTCACCCATCTGAAAGGTGATAACCTCTCTTTTACTTCCTTGGAATTTGTTCAGTAAATATTAAGAAGCAATATTTCAAAAAAATGAAGCAATATTTCACCTGTGATCTCACTGGATACCTCATGTTTGTTTTGGATAATTGATATTGGATAAACATTACTCAGTATTCTTGAAAACAAAACACATAAAAGCTTATATTTTCCTGGTTTCATTGATGTCTTCCCAATGTCAATACTGCCTGCAGAGCATTTCAATCCAGCACAGTAGTGTCATCTAAAGTATTAGGATGAAGGGGCTGCAGAGATTGCTCAGTGCTCAGAAACATGCATGCTGGTATGCACAAGGACTGAAGCTTGATCCTCAGACCTATTGGCAACTCACCTCCTTGGACCAACACCAAGTTGAATTGGTGGCTCAACCACAGCTATCTGATAACTCAGTTCCATCAAGGCAGAGGGGCTCAATATTGAACTCTTAGGTCAGGTTGACTTAGTATCACCAGTATAGACTCCTTGAGAGAACCCACTCTAATATCTCTCCAGTCCTCACCTTTTTTGTTACTTTCTTTTTGGGGGGGTTGGGGGGTTGGGGTTGGGGGTAGGTAGAGAGGATTATTGCAGGTATAATTTAGGTTTTACTCAACACTAACACTAGATAGGATTATTGCAGGTCATGTTGAGGGTCTACTCTGGACTGTGGGCTCGCTCCTGCCAGTGTTCAGGGGACCATATGAGGTGCTGGGGATTAAATGGGGCTTGGCATCAACATGGAGCACTCTTTGGGATTGCTCTCTGCAAAAACAGAACAACACAAATACAATAGCTTGGGTAGAGAGAGGCTCATAGAAGGTGCTTCTGAAAAGTGATGCTAGGAGTCCATTGTCACGCTTTATGCTTATCTGTACTGTGTTCTAGCAAGGTCAGAGCTAGTAATCTGATTGCTTCCTGGAGGAACATCACAGCTCTTATCAGAAATAAAAACATTACTGCTTTCAACCATGTGCTTGCTAGCCACATCCTATAAGAAAGTTTCCAATTCTAGAGAATTCTGGACGTCTACTAGCATGGGAGTCATTTTTTTTTATATCTATTAGCAATGTATTCCAAAATATTTATGCACCCAGTTTCGTATCAGGCACATAGAGGGTGAACAGAAAAAGTGATACTGAGAGATAATCCCCCAACCCCAAAGTTCTGGGACCATGCATCAAAATATCCTATTCTGGAGGTTACCTCAAATTATTTCAGAATGTTTTATTTGTTTTGTTTTGGACCACATGATGAGGGTGGGGGCTGTGTTCAGAATTTATTCCTGACGATGTGCTCAGGAATTAGTCCCTAACATGGCTTGGGGAATCATATGTGGTGCTTGGCTATATTGTCTTTCAATCAAGCTTTATTTTTTTTAAATTTTTTTTTATTTTTGCAATTACAAAGATATACAATTAAAAAGCTCATATTTGGGTTTTGGTCATACAGTGTTCCAGCACCCATCCCGCCACCAGTGCCCATCTCCCACCACCAATGTCCCTGGTTCCCTCCCCTCCCCTGAGAGAAAGGGAAAGAAATCAAGCTTTATTTTTATTTTTTGGGGAGGGGGAAGGGTGCTTTATTTTTTGAGAGGGATGCTTTAGGCAGTTCTTGGGCTTACTTCTGGCTCTGGGCTTATGGGTCAGTCCTGCCAGTACTCGGAAGACTATAAGATATACTCTGAAGTCTCTGGATTCAAGGGAATCAGAAACATAAAATGACCTGTACTACCTTTCCTGCTTCTATCCTAAGCTTTTAAACATGACATAATCTCAAGGATCCTATGAGAATATTGGACATTAGTTCATGTAGGTTCCTACACCTCACTTCACTCTGCCTATTTTAATTTTTCAGGTAACTCTTAAGTTATTATGTGCTGGTTTAACAACTCAATTTTCCTTGAGAACTAAGCAAGTGCCTGATACAACTTTGTATATCTGTGAATTCAACATAGAGCTTGGATCCTTTTTGATCCTGAATAAAAACTTAGAATAAGTAATGCATATGAAATATTTTATTAGTTGTGCATGGATCCTGACAAAATTATAACACACTGCACTGTGCCCTGATTGACTAGCAGCCGATAACAAGATTGCCTTACAGACAAATGCAGGGATGTATCAGTCTGATTTGGTCATTAGTTGATTTTGCTACAGAATGCAAACATCCAAGTGAGTCAAAGTGATGCAGCTGGGCCTCACAGGTGGCTTATGTTCGACCGGAAGGGGAGAGAGATGGCTGCTTTCTCCCCAGCCTCCTCTGCCACCCGAGACCCACTGGGCAGCCTAAGGACTGATAAAAGGCAAGTCAGCCCTAGGCCTGACCCAGGGTTTCCTCAGGGTTCTTGTCTTCCTTGCAGAAAAAGAATTTTTCAGGATTTGACGAACAGTGAAGTTTTACAGATTTTGTTAAGGAGGTTTTAGGAAAGGGAAGGAGGAGGGAAAGTGAGAGAGTACTCATCTCAAGAAGGGAGATGCGGGTGACATACGTGCTCGGGCACCACATGTGCTTGGCCACGAGGGCACAGGCAGTATGAGTGTCCATGCAGCATGTGCACTCCGGTCCTTTGGTCAGGACGACTTTTATAGATTTCTCTCAAGATACTCCTATATGGGGGAATCAACCTAGGTTGCTAGGGCCATTGCCAAGGGGAGTAGACTTTGGGAGAGGTCTTCTTTGAAAATCTCCTTTTCTTGACCTCTGTCCCTGCTGGATCTTCTGTCCTGGAATGTAGCTGGATTAAGGGCTGGGTAGAGAAAGGTTGATCCAGCTCTCTCAGGGTTTGTTGTTGGTTAATGGGTCTTATCAAGTCTTGGTTCCTGGTTCCTAATGGTGACTTTGGACAGACTTAGGGCAAGAATTCACTGCCATGTGGGGACCCCTCTCTGCCTGTTACAACAAAAGCACTTCTAATCTAAAGCAACATTTTTCATCAGGTTGTCTTTGTCCCTTTACAGGTCTACAGGATATTGCAAAAGGGCCACAAAGGGAAATCACCTAAATGGAGACTACCTCAGGAGATTAAGGAAAGCAACATGTGGATTATAGAGCTCCCAGTAAGGCAATGAGATGGAAGGGGCCACAGACAGAAAAAAGTTGAGAAACATTGATTAATTTAAGAGCAGAGATGTTGTCACTGAGAAGTGTGAGAGGTGTGTGACCATTTGGTACTACTTGTGTAAAGGATTCCAGGTTCTTTGTCTGCATGTTAATAGAGATTGGCAAGCAGTCCAAGATATGCTTCCAAACAAGGTTGGGAAATGGAGGGGTGGGGCGCAGTAGAGGGAAGCTGTGCTTGAGCACAAGGAAGGGTGCATGACTAAAGCGTGCTTCCAATCTGTTTACCAAAGAGAATATGCATTGATTTTAAAGGTTAAAGACTTAGAAAAGAAGGACTGAATGTCTAAGTGGTAGAATTGGATACTTTTCTTGCACTCATCAGTAGCTTTGTTCTCCAATTCAGTGACTTTCTTGTTGTGCACAGTTGGTATCAGGTAGTTCTCCTGAGTGCAGCCCCTGAGTGGTGTGCAATGCTCCAATCTGCTTATGCTCTGTAAGGAGTCTACAGCTAACACTTGGTGCAGACTCCCTTAGGGACTTCCTTGCTCTGTGTGCAAATGCAGGTAGCAAGAAAGCCCTTGATAACGGATGGGCATGGTGCTAATTTTGCTAGGAGAAACAAGACAGATATTATAGTTATGGAGGTTTTCATAGGCATGCCAAAAATGATTGTTCTTTCATTGGGAGGGCAGGCCCTGGTTTGCAATTCTATTTCACTTGTTCTTTGGTTTATTAAATCTGGCTTTGGTCTCTCCTCTTTGATTTCCTCAGCAAGAAACAATGTTCATAAAATGCTCTTGCAATTTTGGCTTCGAATCAGTATAAACACTGTATAACAGGGTGAAAATTTGGGTTCTGAAATTCCCATCAAATATTCTGATGTCTGTGTGATGGGATATATAGGGGATATATAAGGGTAAGTTCTATATGAGGTGGCAAGGCTGAAATTTGGGTTATATTATTGTGGGTGATGTCATTAAAGGCACGTTAAAATTTTGTATATAATGTTTTCTTTATGTCTTGGAAACATACCAACTCTTTCTTGTTGCAAGATATGATGTCAGCCATGTAATTATTTAGGTACTGAAATGTTATCTCACTCAGTTCAATGGAATCCAATGGGCCACCTCACTACTTGCTGGTTAAAACTAATGATGGGTCTTTTTTAGATCTTTAGATCTACAGGTCTGTGGAGCCAAAGGCTATTGCATAATTGAGATAGAGGGGCAGCTGCTGGGGATCTGACGACAGCATGTGTCAGGGTCTGAATGTTTGTCCCTTTGTCTCATATATCTCAAATTCCATGTTGAAATTTGAATTCCCAGTGGAATGGTGCTTGGTAGTGGGATTTGGGGGGAGAAAATTAGGTTTAAGTGGTGCTTCGATTCTGGGAAACTATGAAGATATGTGACCTTATGAGTAGAAATGCTCGCCGTGCCTCAGATAGCATTCAGTTGGCTGGCACTGTAGGGTCGTGAGTTAAATTCTCAGACAAGTGTGGCCTCATCAACCCTAATGGGTGTAGTCCTGGTGACCTTCATGCACCATTAGGTCAGAGGACTAAACCAACAGGCCTGCATTGCAGCCCTGGCCAGCAAACCCAGGGAGAGGCCAAACACTGCTGGGTTAGGACCTATTCATAAGAAGAAGAAACACTAGGGATGATGTAAGTGTCCTTATAAGTGGAAACATCAAAGACCTCTTTCATCCCCGTACCTCCCTATCTGGAATATGAATAAATAGGAGAATGAGGAGTCTTTCAGGAATGCAAAAGACAATTCAGAAAAACCTGATTACTAGATCATAGGATCTGAGTCTTCTCTGAGAATTAAATTTCTGTTGAGAAAGTCCCCTGGTTTATGGTATTAGGTGATGGAAGCAGACAATTTCTGACATATTTTCAAGAAGTTTGTATCTCAGGGAGACTCCCACTACTTAGAACCATGATGCAGAAACCTGGAAATATGTCATTCCCTCATATCCATCACAAAAATGGCAAGCATGTGCATCTATTAGTTAAGTGCTTTCTGGCATTTTAAGCAAGTCCATTTTGGGTATCTTATCTGAAGCTATCTGATCATACATCTTCAGTTCTATAGTTCTAATAATCTTGTGGGTGGGGAAACTGAGTCTCGGAGGAGTAGATGTTAATATTGCCTCAAAGAGACTATGCTGGGAGGAACAAATATTTTCTATTAAAAAAGCTAAGTAGTAAATATTTCAGGCCCTATGGGAAATAGTCTCCACAGAGCACAGAAAATACCACACACCATATGAAAACAAATAGACATATGGCTGTATTCCAATAAAACTTTGTTTCTAACTGCTCGATTGCACTTCAAATAGTTTTCATACATTACTAAATATCATTTTCCTATGGAAGATTTAAGCCACATAAACCTTTAAACACCATTATTATACCATAAGCATCTCAAAACAGGTGGTTTACTGGAATTTGGATGTGGCTATCACTTCCTTTCGTTTCCTGGGATGCAATGTCCGATTATGCACACAAATCTCAGTGGATTCTCAGATGGAATTGGAAGAATTTCTGCTGTGCTATGGTTATGGAAGAGTTTCCACATGCCTCACACCTTCATGGAAGCTGCACCCTGTGCTCTTAGTATGGAGTCAGAAAGCCTATTCAGTGGGAGTTTATAATCTTCATCTCTGAACCATTGGGTTAACACATCAACCTTCACTCAAGAACTCATTGTCGAGGGGCATGACCTAAGCACCACAGGGCCTTGTCACATGTTGCAAATCACACTAACAGAGTCACCTGTTTGTTTCTCTACTGATATATAATTAAGGTAATTACAATTGCAATATAATTAATAATCTTAATTTAATTAAAATTACTAATCATACTTATTAAGAAAAGTTATTCTTGAGATTTACCATTGACCTAAGGTTTCTGGAGTATTCTTTGAGTCCAGGTGCTATAGTTTCTGGATCTGAAGAGAAAGGGTTTGAAGGCTCCATCCTTTCCCTTTTACAGAAATGCCCATGAGACGAGGGACAAACAGGACCCCCACTCCTGTCTTTTAACACCAGCTGATAAGAGACTCATCCTGAACAGCCAGAGACAGAGGAAGGGGAAGCAGCTGGGGAGAGACTCAGCATAAACTGGAACAGGTGACCAGAGGCCTGAATACTTCAAATATTTGAGATGGAAAGCACGTCCATAGGATATTTTAGACACAAATGTATTTTGGGGCTTTTCCTCTAAACCCATTTTATAAAACCATTTCAGTTTTCTTCTGTAGACTCATCATTATTTTTTTTGAAAGATTTCATGTGTTTTTTTTCCATTGATCACTTTACTTAGTGATACATATGGTTTCATAAAGCATAGTGATTTTAAACATATCAAGCCTGTTACAGGATTTAGGAAAAAAAATCTCCAAATCAGGGAAGCAATGAAATCTTCTTATAAAAATCTCCAGACACAGGGGCCAGAGCGATAGTCCAGCGGGTAGGGCATTTGCCTTGCACACGACCGGCCTGTGCTGGCCTGGGCTCAATCCCGGCATCCCATATGGTCCCCGAGCACCACCAGGAGTAATTCCTGAGTGCAGAGCCAGAAGCAACTCCTGAGCATTGCCGGGTGTGACCCAAAAAAAGGAAAAAAAAAAAGAAAAAAATCTCCAGGCACAGAAAAAGAAGATACATGACAATTTTTCCTTTAACAATTAAATAATGTTAGTCCTCACCATGATAGGGACACACACATCAAAAGGTAATGGGATATCTCTTCACTCCTATGAAAATCATCCAAAATGACAATGAAAATGAACTGCTCCAAAAGAAGGAAGACAATTTGGAATCTGTGTGATATATGTGGCATTATTAGATGACATCGTTGTCCAAGGTAAACTCATGATTCTCAACGTGGTGCTGCCTGCCCAAAAGAATATAGGATTTGCCATTGGAAAATATGGTATCTGGATGCTGCTGAAACCTGCGATTAGTGGCTCCAGAGGACCGGTTGCAAGTTATTCCTAAGGAATCTGACCCCTGCAGAGTTCCATGCATTCTGAAGACAGTCTCTGCTGATAAATTTTAGCTTTTCAGCTAAAGAAATGGAATGCTCAGTGAGGTTAAGCGCCAAAACTGATCTTAGACCAGTGACTTGACTAGCAAACAGTTCCCTGTTCACGGAGGAATATTACTTAGTCTGGGTCACTGATTCTGTGAACTTTGACATGTTGCTAAGCCTCAGTCTCTTTAACCATAAACTGGGTTCGTAAAGAGTACCTTTTCATTTGAGTCACTCGAAAGGCCAGAACATCAACTCCAAACTTAGAATGGGGCTTGCGTAGAAAGAGATCTAGAAATGAGCTTACTTTTGACAAGACCTTTTGATCCGTGGACATTATCTCAAACATGTGAGAGTCAGAGGCTAGGTAGGACAAACAGTGTGCTAATAATTGTCAAAAGTGCTAATACCAACCTAGAACTGAGCATTAAATACAGGCAAAAGGATACACATGACAACCTCTTAATGTATGTATTGTAATCCACAATGTGATAGGGATGGAAAAGAGAATGAGAGAGAGAGAGAGCGAGAGAGAGAGAGAAAGAGAAAGGAATTATGAACCAGCCATAGAGGCAGGCTAGGGAAGGAGGGAGGGAATCTGGGATATTGGTGGTGGGAAATGGGCAGTGGTGGAGGGATGGGTGCTGGAACATTGTATGACCGAAACACAAATATGAACATCTTATGAACATCTTTGTAACTGTATATCTCATGTTGGTATAATAAAACATAAAAAAGAAAAAGGTTATTTTTAATTACAAGACCTTGCATATAAATGGGGAAATTAATAGATTTTTTAGACATGATTTTATAGAGATGTGATCATTGTAATAAAAGCATTGGCTAACGGTTAATGAAAAAAAAAGAAATGGTTTGCCAAATACATTTCAAAATACAAATGCCAGATCTGCCTGTGTCTAGAATGTGTAGTTGTGTGAAGATTCTTTCATTTTCTCTCTCTTCAACCCTTCCAACCCTTTGTGGTTGGAAGAGAGAAGGGATCAGGTGAAAGTGAGGAAATACACAAGCTTTCCATTTTGTTATCATGTCCAAAGTGCTCGATCTTTCCCAAAAAGAACAAAACAGGTTTGTTTACCGGAAAGATCAAATACATTTATTATTATTACAGAAAATTCATGGAAAAGATAAAAGACTAACAGCAACAAAACGCTTTAGTCTATTTAAGGGAATTTGTCATGCAGTGAGACTTCTTTCAAGACTCATATAATGTTTTAAATGAAATACTGGAAACTCATGATCCCAGACCTGTTTCCTAGAGGAGACATTAATTAAGATGTTGTTATTTCATGATTAAATGATTCAAAAATGTTTGAATCATTTAACACCCTTTTATTTAAGAGTAAAATAAGCTCAGCTATTTTACTGTGAATACATCTAAACAAATGCAAAATGTCTAACTAGTAGTGACAGATAAATGTTAAGATGATGGTTTTGTTAATATAATTGTTTCACATCATAGAACACAATTGTGTATCTGGTTACAAACATCACAATGGAGCTTAGATTAATTTTACCAGCTGTCAAATAAATTTCAGCATGATCACTTTAGTTATTTACAACCTCTAATAAAATAGATACATCAACTTTGCCAGTATCTCCCTGGCATTTGGAAGTGCCTTTTTTTCCCTAGTTTTAAAAAATGTGTGTACTTATCAACACTCCAGAGGATAAATCTTATGATTACTTCCTCATAAATAGTCTGATTCATACCGTTTCCTGAGTGCAATTTAAATCAAACTGTAAAAATGTCAGATCCACAAAAAAGCTAGTTTATATTTTAGCAAAGAATGATAAATATATAATAATGGGAAAGATGGGCTATATTTATATATATTCATGTGCATTTTACTTTATCATTTTGTAGAGTAAAATTCATCATCTATTTTAAATTCTTGAAATTTTACTATTTGGATCTTTACATTAAATTGGTTTCTAAATTCAGTTTCTGAACTTATCTCATAAAATTTCTAAGTCACAGTACAGCATATGCTTTTCAGAGAACAACTGGTCTCCAGCTTTACCAATATGTCAATTATAGTCATTTTAAATTTCACAGTATTGTTGCTGGAGCAATAGTACAACGGGTAGGGTGTTTGTCTTGCACGTTACTGATCTGGGTTCAATTTCTGGCATATCATAAGGTCCCGGAACACTGTCAGGAGTAATTCCTAATAGCAAAGCCAAAAGTAACCCCTTACCATTGCTGGGTGTGACCCAAAAAAAGCAAAACAAACAAACAAATAAATAAATACATTTCACAGTATTTCTTTGTATGTTTTACCTATCTGGTAAATGTAATCACCACAGACTTTACAATGTCTGACAGTTTGCAAATAGTGAAGCTGGCACCTCTCGATTTTGAAACACTTGTTCAATAGTTCTGTAAAATGAGGATAAATTGTTCACATCCCGAATATCCTGGAATTAAATACAATTTTATGTATAAAGTTCTTGGACAAATATTAGGTGCTAAAAAATGTAAACACAAATGTTAGTATTACAGGATTATTCTAAGTCATCTTGACAGCCACCAACTAAGCCCTGAGAAATGTTGATTTCTTCTTTTTCTTTATTGTTTTATTTTATAATTTTAGGGTAAAGCAAAATATTTTAATTTCTAAATACTACTTGCAAAAGGGTAATATGATTAAAACGTTATAGTTCCTCAAAGTAATGTCCATAAAAGAAAATAAAGCATCTGGTGGTTAATTGATGTACATTCAGCCATCATCAGTGAATTTTTCTTTATCAGAGACTCTGTTCAGGCTCAGGCTATACAAAATTGATAAAGCTCAGACCTTTGACATAAGTCCAAAATATTATCTCTGGAGAGAAATGGGATGCGATGTTATTACTGCTTTTCCTTCATGAGTAACACATTCTAGCAGGATGATGACATTTTGTAGAATCATAACTGTGTTTTTAAGCACAGAACAAAGTCACTTAATAAGCATCTGTATGCTGGTTGTTTCTTTAGACTCACCTCTTGAAGTCTGGCTCTTTGTCTCTTTGTCATCCCAATGACCTAGTTATTGAAATACATGCTCACAAACAACAAAAAAATGTAAGGCCTTAAGAGTGAAATAAGAATATAAACTAGCAACATAGGTGATAGCATATTAGTGATAAACAATTTTCTGGAAAGAATCCTTTTTAATGACAGAATTTTATGGCAGAATCCTTAAGTTTCTCCTGGACACATAGATAAGAATTAAATGTGTAGGTCAAAGAAAGGGAATATTTTAGGCTTGGATAGAATTTATAGCCCTGCAAAGACAGAGATAAGAGAGAGACTGCCAACAAGAATGTGGTTGGTGAATGCTTCTTGGTTTCACAAGGGAAGGTTTTATCGGAATTTCCCAAGACATGGGGATAGATTTTGATGTTTCTTGATTAGCTATGCAGGAATTTTTTTAATGTAAGATTAATAGAAAGATACTAACCACATATATTAGATATATAATACATAAATCAAAATGAAGGTTTTATTTATTCTATACTTATGCTTTCAAGCTTTTATTCTGAAAGTAGAAAGTACTACTTTTGGGACAAGAAATTCAGTTATATTACTCTGGGAAACAGGGTGGAAATAAAAATTCTTCCTGCAGATACACTTGGAAAAGTCATACTCAATCACTTTATCCTCATAAAACACTGTAATTCAAAGATACTAATTAAAATGGAACAGTATAAGTTTACAGCAACCCTGATCGTTCATGTGAACTCAATGATAAACATGTTGGCAGTAAGATGAGCTCATAGACACCAATGATACAAGTCCTTCTTCTTGATTTGTAATTTTACATATAGCATGCCAATAGCATTAAGATATCTCTGTAATAGAATTAATTTAATTTGAAAGACCACTGTCACAATGTAAAACTATATTCATTTTTACTCTCTGCCTTTTTATTATTTTATCAACATATTTTGTTTAAACCCCCACCCCATGACCGCCACCACCCCAGCCACCCTACCCTTTACATAAAGGTCTCATACTATCACTCACTCTTCCTTGCTATTTCTTACCTTCACATATTAGAATCAGAGATCCTTAGAACTTGTGTTTGGCACATGATTTGGACTCAGATTCAAAGGACACAATTACACGTTGATAGATAACATGACATCTCTGAATATTAGTTGTTCCTTAGTTAAATAAGGATGGCATTAGCTTCTACATGACTTTCCTCATGTGTAAATATTATTTTAGAAAGTTTTAACCATTAAAAAACCTGCAAATCTTACAGTATTTATTTTCACTGATCCTTTTGCATATATTTTCATGAATCTTTTTAGTTTTCATAATTATAATTTGGCTACATGGATTTTTAAAAAAATATAATTTAGTCTTTTGTAATTTATTGCTCTTGTTAGATATTTGGGTTTTTCCACTCTTTTACTGATAATGTTAATGCTATAATTAATAATTTTATGCATATAATTGTGTTTCTTCTTTGAATTATTTCCCTTAGGATAAATTCTCAGGAGAGATATTACAGGGTCAAAAGGTAGAAATTTCTTTATAGCTTTGCAGACAGGTTGCCAAATTGCTTCCGAAAGGATTTTACTACAGTAATTTATAACACCCTAGGTGCCTCTCCTGGTAATAATGCATGCAGTTTTGCCTAGACACTATCACATACTATTCATTACAAACACCGCTATAAGTACCTAAGCTGTGGGTCATGTGGATTATTCTTGTTTCTTCTCCCTCTTCCAAAGATAGTCTTGTCTTACTTTGCTGCATCAATAAAGTGAAAGAACTCATATTCCCACTATTTCTACAGATTCACTAAGATCTCTAAGATCTAAGATTGTTCTTGCATTAAACAGCAAATAGTAATGATGTCTGCCTAACTTAAAGAGAAAACGTGAAAAAACAGAAGAATAATGGATGAAAGAATCATATATGTGGGAATTATTAAAATTATCATAGTCCTGACTTCCCCAGAATGTTAGGTTTTAAACTGCATTCTATTTTTCAATGAATTATTTAGAAATATGCAATTACTTATTGTTTTGTTCATGTCCCCACACCCATCCCTGTTCACAAAGGTGTTACTACTGTAGTATTTCCCCTCTCTACATGTGAGGAAAAAGGAACCTAAGAATTTGTGTCTAGTACAGGATTTGGCTTCCAGTTCTATAGCACAAACAGCATGTTAATAGAAATAACAAGAAATTCAGAATTTTAATTGCTTACTAATTAAATAGGAATGTATTAACTCCTTCATTTTCCTGCTGTGGCAAAAAAAAAAAACTATTGAGATAATGCATACAGAGTTTTATATAGAATGTCTAAGACAGGTCATACCCCAATAAATAATGACTCTTAACAAAACAAGAAATTAGCTATTTCTTCTCTTTAAAAACCACTTGAAATGGAGCAAGAAGCCCAATTGTGGAAATCACTATTATACGTATCAAAAAATATAGGAGAGCATTTTTGAAATATTTTTTGAGCAATGCATGATTAAAAATTCTTGAAGGTGACTAACTCTTTCTCCCATTGCAAACCTTGAATCCTAGTCCAATCTCTAAGTACAAGTCCACAAATCTCAGGTTAAAGTTGCTATATTTCAAAAATAAAAAACAAAGCCTAAAAGACCTAACATAATTTGTTTAATATTGAATAATTTTCTGAAACTGAAAGTCCAACTAAATTATGCCTGCTATTTTATGGCTTACATATTTTGAAAATTATAGAGGTGAATGGTGTGTTTCTGAATTTATAGCAAATTTTTTGTAAAAACTATAAAATAAAAAATAATTGTATAGTTTATATAAAAACTTATAAAAATAGTTTTTATCAAAAACAGACATTTAACCATTATTGCTCCTTTACTACTAGTGTCAAGGATTAAACTTACTACATATTAGAAAACATTAATTGTTTTGTTTTTTTTAAATTAATATTATTTAGCATATAATTTTCACATGGCCTTATCAGCACATTTAGATGTGTACTAACAAGTTCTAGGATTACTAATCCACATCTCCAAATCGCAGTCACAAAAAATGAATCACTTATTGAGGCTTAGTTATTTGCAGTATCAAATTATGTATAAAGTCATATATTATAATGTTTTCAGAATTCTAAGATAAAAAGCAATTAAATATATACTTTTCTTAAAATTAGGAGAGATATTCAGTCACTAGAAATGCCTATTTCCTGAGTATTTAACATACAAACCCTAAATAAATCATTTAGATTAGCAAAGCAGTAATCACTTGGTTACTTGACATCCCACTATTCATCAATTTTCTCAACGGGCACCAGTAGTATTGCCATTTGACTCTATCACATGCCAGTGTAGCCCAATGGCATCTGTTTGCTCCATAAATCCGAAGACCCTCACCGTTCATTCAGGGTCTTGACAAAGAAGTCTGACCATCTTGTAGGTGGGTAGCCAAGTGATCTTTTGACATTCCGTGGGATCCAGTCTGTAATGGCTCTAGTCCAGCGGTCATCTCCAAATCGCGTTACATGTCCAGCCCATCTGATTTTCGATGCCTTGGCAAATGAGACAGCATCCCTGACTCTGGATCGTTGATGGAGGTCAGAACTCTGGATTCCTTCTCTCACTTGAGTGAGGCATGATATTCCAAGCACAGCTCTTTCTATTCCTCTTTGGGAGACCCGAATAGGAGTTCACATCCTGCTTTCATAGAGCCCAGGTATCTGAGGCGTATGTTAATGCAGGGAGAATGGTGGAGGCAAAGAGATGTGCCTGGAGCCGGATGTTCTTTGTCCTTTTAGCTATTTCTTTGATGCTTTTAAAGGCATTCCATGCCGCTCTTTTCCTCTTGTGCAGCTCAGGTTTTAGTTCGTTCATCATGTTGATTTCTTGACCTGGTACACATAACACTACATTCAGAGATGATTGTTCCATTGAGAGTGAATGGGGCCTCTAGAACTAGTTCATTTTTCATGAACATAGTTTTGTTGAGATTCAGCTGTAGTCCTATCTTTCCACATTCTCAGTCGAAGTCAGCCAGCATTTGTGCAACTTGGCTAATGATTGGTGTTATTAGAATGATGTCATAAGCGAAGCGGAGGTGGTGTTGTTGCACACGTTTATCTTCACTCCCATTCCTTCCCATTCTAATTGTCTCATGATGTTCTTGAGGGTGGCGCTGAAGAGTTTTGGTGAAATGGTGTCACCCCTACCAAACCCCTCTTTTGACATCACAATCACGTCCTTGTAGAATGGTGAGATTCTGGTGGTGAATTCATAATACAGCTCAGGATCTTGATGTATTGGGTTTGAATGCCCTGTTTAGCTAGAGCTTGGATGACTGCTTTGGTCTCAACAGAATCAATGGCTTTCTTTCAATCAATGAACGTGAGACAGAGCAACATTTTGAACTACTCCCTACAAACCTCAATGAGCTTGGTTACCATATGGATGTGGTCGGTTGTACTGAATCCTTTTTTTGGAAGCCATCTTGCTCGCATAGATGTCCTTCATCTAATGTTCTGCCAATCCTGTTCAGGATGACCCAAGTGAAAAGTTTGTTGTGACAGACAACAGGCAGATCAGGCAATAGTTGCCAATGTTGTGGATGTCTACATGACAAAGAAGTAATATATTTAGATGAGAATGGACACCTGTATATGTATATGGTGTATAAAAGGTAGTATGTAAAAGTAGAACCACCAACCAATGAACAAAAGACAAAATTTTAAATGCTAGACTGATGAAGTCTTTAAACATGTCATGGAAATCTCAAATAAGAAAAACAATTACTTTCATATACAAGATAAAGAACCCATTTGAAATATAGAATATTTTCTAGATTTCTCTATAATTTTCATCCCCCTAATCATACTGCTGTACAAGTTTCAAACTTAGAGGCTTGAACAAACCTAAAAAATTCAAAGGATGCACAAAAGTCTAATTAAGTAAAATTCAAACAGTAAGCGTTTGGTAGACAAGAAAAGACTAATTGTATATATTACCCATGTAATGAAAAAAATAGCCACATTTTAATCACAGAAATGAAATATTTATTACTCATAGAAACTTTTAAACTGAGATGCATCCAGCACTCACAGTTGTTCCTGAAGACATGTCTTTAGTAATGTCTACTTGCAGTACCCGAGGTCTCTACAACTCTTCTATAAATGGATTTCAGGAAGAAAAAAATTAGCTGGGAGGAACCTGTGTTATATCCTCAGGAACTAAAAGAACTCAAAGAAAGAACTCTTTGAGAAAGCAGGACAGAAAGCAAAATCAATTTGAGACACTCATATACCACAAGCTAGAGAATGGCACAGGAGGACAAAAGAAAAACAGCTCTAAGGAATTTTGAGCATTCTCAGATTGTAAGGCAGTCTGCTTAAAAAGGCTTAGAGAATAACATCAGAGAGGAAAATCGGAGAAGAGAACTCTCTGGTGACCCAGAAAGCAGGTCTTTTCTAAGCTAGTTGGTTCTTCTCAATGCCTACACACCTTTACTGCTTAAGACAACACCCCAGCCCTGTCCACAAAACTCCAAACCTGGCGATGAACTAAACTTAACCAAAACACCAAAACAACAGAAACCTCCTCACTTCACTCCATGAATCAAGTTTTGTCTAGAGACAAAACTTATGGGTAAAAAATGGGTACTTTTTACTTATGGGTAAAAAATGTAACTCTTCCAAGATGCAAATATTTTGACATGCAAAAATATGAAAAAATGAAGTGGGAGGTAAGATCAAAAAAGGAAACAACAAATGCAGATCCATGATAACCTACCTGTTGGGATTATCAGGCATAGATGATTCATTAATTACCTTAATCACCAGTAAAATATTAAACTATGCAGTAGAAATGTTAGTATAATCATGGCATGATTTTCTTTTAATGTGAAAATGGAAAGTGTAAAATTCAAACACAAGATATGTATTAGGAGACATAACCATTTATAGGAAAAGATCTTTAGAATTAAGTATTGGCTAATAGGCAACATCTCTCTTAAACCATAGATGGAGGAACACTGGGAGAAAATGATTTCATTGCTTGTTCAGAAATTCTTTGACACTTCTCCATAATTAGAAGCTTCTGTGATATCCTTAAAAACAGAACTACGGCTACTGGATATAAACTAAAAAATGACCGTGGTACTTCTATTTCTCTATCCAGTGACACATATTTTGGTCATTAAACATTGGGAAGTGTCAGAACAAATGAATAGGGTCTTTGTTGCTCATGTCTCCACTGAGGGTAACTCACAGCCTTCAACCACCAGCAAACATGTGAGTGAGAAAGACATTGAGACGATTGCCCAGAAAATGGGTCCTTGATGACTTCTGGCAGCTTAGCAATGACAGAATTGTCTGCTTCACCACTTCTTATTAGTAGCAAATGATCAAACCTCTCTCGGGTTAGGTAACTGTAATTGGTGTTCTGTTACATACAGAAAGTTAAGTACCGTCTTCTATAATTTACAATGCAGTGCAATTTTGCAAGATTTGGGGAAATGGCATCAATTACCCCCCTCTAAATATTCACTTTCCACAGCTTCCAACTTCTTAATACCTAGTGATAAATTATTAGAGGGAATAACTTGGTTTCTTTGGTAATGCTGTGGACACCAGGGTATAGTTGAAACAATTCCTGAACAAGTCTAGATAGAGATGCTTAAAAATAAGAATTTTCTGGAGCCATCCATAAAAGCTGCTCCCAGAGAGAAGGGTGACTCTCTCTGATCAGAAAACAATCTGCATTTGAATAAGTGGTCCTTGCTGCTGCCAGAGAAAGAGCCCAGCTTCAGGATCTATCTTGGAGAGAGCCTGTGCCACCAGGCCCAGATCTCTGGAGCTTTAGTTGGGATGAGGGTGGTCCAAGAGCTCAGTGTTCTACCCACCCAAGTCTGACTCCCACCTGTTGCCAGAGAAATAGTCCAGCTTCAGGAATGATCTCAGACAGGTGTCGTAGAAACACCAGCAGCTGATTGTCTGTTTCAAACCCTGAAGCATGTAACTGAATATGTAGCCACACAACACCTCCGAACTTAAAGAACTGACAGCATAGTAGGAGCTGAGAAAATTAAGAGGGAACATTGAGTAGAAGTTCACCAAGCCCAATGACTGAAAACAGTAATTCAGGCTAAACTGGCTCCCGACAATTCAATAAATCCTCAGGTATGGCTAAATCCTCACATTAGCAATGTTATTATGAGATGTGTGATGTAATAAGCAATATAAAGTAAATAATTTTGTACCTCCTAAGGGGGCATACTTGGAGGGCTGTTTAGAAACTGGGGACATTGGTGGAGAGAGAAGGGCACATTGGTAGTGGGACTGGTGTGGAGTCATGAATACCTGAAATGACAGTATTGTGGACAAGTTTGTATATCATTGTTTAAATAAAGTTTCATTCAAGACGAAGAAAGAAGACATCTGAATATAATACTACTCTATGCTGTTCATTTTCTTAATATCTGTGAAAATGCATTTCTTCCTAAAATCAAATAAATTCCTATTATCAGTTCTCAGCACTTGACATTCCACTATCTGAACATTGGAGCACTTTCTACAAACAACTTTAAATGACAAAATATTGCAAATGAAACCTTGTTTCATTTTTATTTGAAATAGTAATAGAAGTTCTATTTTTAAGTGACCACACATAGGTGTGTCAAAGCATTTAGGAATAATTCTGAGGACCATATGTGCTGTCTGGAATCATAAAAACATAGGTAACAGGCAAGGTAAATAGACTGCTTATTGTGCTATCAATAAATTCGCGAGATCAGAGGCGACTATAAGAGTATCCCACCCTCACAGCAGAGCATGGCAAGCTACCCGTGTCATAGTTGACATGCCAAATACCAGTAACAATTATGGACCTCATTCCCATGACCTGATGGGTTTGAGTCTCTTTTTATGTTCCTGGAGCGAGCAGATGCTCTTGGGCTACACTCAACAATGTGACAGGACGTATGGAGATGTTACTGGTGCCTGCTCCAGCAAATCGATGAACAATGGAAAGAGAAGCGAAGTGATTGTGCTAAATCTCCATGCCCCAAAAGTTCTATTCTATATGAATGCTTGTGAATTATTTCATAAACATACACATTAACATATGTAATTCAAATTATTTTCTGGCTAGGTTGTTAACATAAGCACTATGGGATTGGAAAATGGACTGGAATAATGAGAGTAGAGTGAAAGAGAAAATAATGCCAGTATTGGATTAAAATGTGGGTATGATTTGATCACACCTGTATCCAATGAATTTTTTGCAAAATTTCTAGTAATTTTTAAAGGCAAAAGAAAGTAAAATAGTGTAATTATTTCAAGATGGAAGTTTGGAAGTATTTCAGCATTTGAGGATTCTACAGTATATGAAGTTATCAGGATCTAAAATTCCATATAAAGGATGAGTTAAAAGACCAGACTTGTAAGAGAGTTGATAAATAGCACACTCACTCTTAAAATCCAAGGTTTCTTTCATCAAGAGATTTTTATCATATGCTCAAATGGCAAGTTGAAAGAAATGACTCATTCTAGCAATATTATTATGATACAATTATTAGAACACAAATACTAAATAGAATATCCACCCACCCTTCTAGGCAAATTATAAATAAAAATGAAGGCTAAATTTTCTTTAGAATGAACATAATCAAATAATTCACAGAGAGGACCCATAATTTGACTTCATTTCCCAGGGTTGCTGGCTTGTTTAATTATCCAGAAAATTGTGATATAAATGTCTTACATTTTTATTCTTAGTTTCATGAACATAAATTTCAGCCTCCACTAGTTCTAAGAAAGCAGAGCTGGAGATGAGGTTTGGGGTGATGGTTGTACCTGGCACAAAGCAAACATTTTATTTGTATATAATTAGAAGCAGATTTTGTTTTGAATTCCAGTGTCAAATCCAGCGGTCTGCATTGAGGAATCTGCACAGGGGCACATTGGATTTCTCCATTAGTCATTTAGGCTGCTGGTCCATGTCACTGTGACCTTCAAAGAACATAGTATCCTTAGACTTTCTAGGTGAACCGCATAAAGTATGTAGAGGCTATAACTCTTGCTTATGTAGAAGACTATGAATTTACTAAAAGATACTTTAAAAACTATAATTTGTTGTTTTCAGTGTTTGGGTGGTTTTTTTTGGTAATCTGGATTAAAATGTACCTTAGTATTTGAGGACTTTTTTATGTGTCATTGGACACAAATAACTGATTGCAAATAAATAGGAAAATTTTAGTATAATAACTTAAAAGTTAGGTAGAAAGAAAATATGGAGTCAGGTTTTACTAGAAAAGAGACTCATGAAACCATAGGAACTTATACACAAAATCATTTTTTGTTTGATAATTTGCATCGTTATAAACATTTTCAAGATTTATATTATGGTTACACAATGCTCTGTCAAATAGAGTCCAACATATGAAAAGCTATTTACAAAGTTTGAGGTGTTATCAGACTATTAAAATCAGATGTTTTTATCCTGAACAGTATTCCTTAATAAATAGAAAGAACATCAAGTTCCACTTTGTTTCTTAGAAAAACTAATGTTTCTCATATATGAAAATTTTATTAGGAATTGGATCTGTTGACCTATGAACAGTGCATCCCACCCTGGAGTCTGATATCTTGTACATGATTATGAAAATGAATCATTCAGCCTGAGCAAAGTCTCTGATCATACACTGTTCTTGTCAGTGCTCTGAAATTAGATGATGGAGAATAAAGATCCCAGTTAATGACAAATAGCTTGGAAATGTTCATGCATACTTGACAAATAGGGTTGACGTGCTATTTTCCTTAGCAAGCTTCTCGTGAAAATATTTAAATTCATGATTGAGTATTAAATAGTTTACTTTATCATTTAAAAGTATCATTACTAATTATATGGTTTAAAGAAAAGGCAACTATTTGTTTTTAATTTTGTAGTTATTTCACTAAGAGTAGTATTATCAACTTTCATATTTATCTTAATCTAGATAAAAAATAGAGAAAATAAGAGATTTAAAAGAAATATAAGTAAAAGTTACATTTTTGTGATAAAATGTATCATAAAAAATGTGTATTTCTATTCATTTTCTTACTCTTACTTTTAAACTTGCTTCTTTGATTTTCAATTAGACAAATATTATTCATCAAAATAAATCTTAAGATTATGAGAAATTATGAGATAGAATATATTTTCTTCTTGTTCAGCTAAATAAAAATTACCTGGTCATAACAGTTGATATTTGTTACAAGCCTTAGTGGGTATTAAAACCATGGTATATGCTTTGTATGCCTCACTACAATCCTATGCAGTTGCATTTATATTTGTGAAAAAGACATATGACAGCTAAAACAAAGAAAATCCCCCATTTTAAATGTTTTCTTATAAATCAAGGGTTTTAAAATTTTCTCTAAGTTCAATTAATCATAGTTTATTGCAAAAGAAAGTATTTTCTCCACACTGAAGAATTCACTTGCATACAATGATCACCATAAAAAAGAAAAATAATAAAACAAAGGAAGAGAATGACAGATGCTCACTTGGCTTCATGGGCTAGAATTCGATGTGACATAAATCAGGGAATTCAATCATGTAGTATCTGTGCACTTTATACTGCAAGCATGTAGAAAATGTTGTCTGCTCCTGTTTAATGGAAAGGAAACTTGGAAAGTGTGGTTAAGAGCAACCGCATCTCTGTTATGTTATACTGGTATATTCTACCTTATATTTAAAAAGCAAAGCTTGGTAAAGTTCCAACTCTAGAATACGATAAGCTCTTATATATATATATATATATATATATATGCTATATATATAAAGAGCTTATATATACGATAAGCTTTTATATATACATATATATATAAGATATATATACATATATATAATTTGCATCATTGATTTTTGAGAAGATTTGTTAGTAGATTTATTAACGACTTCCAGTTAGTCATTCTCTACAAAAAATTAATCTGTTGAAAAACTCAGGGATGCAGGTTTTGTGACTGAAATCTCCAGGCTTTCATGGAGTTGGAGATAGACTACCCACCTCCCTTTACCTTCCTGTACTTCCAATAGCCATGGCAATCACACACACACACACAAAAGCACACACACACACACGCACATATGCACACACACATCTTAAATCTGCTACCCAGTTAAAAATTTAGTTCTAACTGCGACACCCATTAAAAAATTGGAATTTCTGTAGTGTATGATATCCCAAACTTTACAACACTGATAAACTGATAAATATTGCATGGGATGTCAAGTAGAAGGGAACCAATTTCAGTTATCAAAATATAAACGCGGGAGAGCGTATCCTGTAACAATAGGCTCTGGTATACATGGCCTTATTGGCTTCACGGTGAGATATAACGGTCTTCACTAACTTTATTCTGAATAAATTTTTTCTATAATTTTTAGCAAATTACTTATAACAAAAAATATAAAATAAACTGTTGAGGGTCTGCTATAGGCAGAGACTTATGGGGTGGTTGATAAAATTGGTGGTTGGAAGGTGCCATGGTTGTGGGACTGGTGTTGGAATATTGAAAGTCTGTGATATATCACAAACAGCTTTGTATAAAAAATAAAATGACAAAAAAGTAAAGACACTGTGGAAAAAAAAATCCAAACTAACAGCTATTTTTTGTGCCTAGCTTAACCATGCGTCATAGGCCTTGGTAAGATGTAGTAGCTCAAAGCATCAAATGCTGGATAAACTGAGCAGTTTATTTATCCTCATGCCAGTTACCATTACCCACAGACTGAAAACTATCTTCCCCTCGTCATTTTTCTAAGAAATTAAAAAGGCCATAATGGACCTAGAGTTTAGAAGATCTGTGTGCCATGACATTAGGGACTGACATGCAAGTTTGAACTGAACGAGCCTAACCATTTGTTACAAATGGTTAAAAATATTGACTAATAAAACTGCTGTACATATAAAAATATATAAAAACATTGACTCTTATTTGTAACACCAACGGCTACTTTACTCATCAGAATTACCTGCTGAAAGCAACGCACATGTGGTTAGAGAAATCTCCCTTAGGGGAACAGTGCAGCCCATCTTCCACTACGCTGTAGAGCTTGCATCCTCTGCTGCGCTGCGACTCTCAAGTTAAATAGGGTGTTCAGAATGATTTGAGGGTTCATAAGATGCTAGTTTAATATAGTTCGCTAAATCAGATCCATGAAACTGGACATGCTAACATAGGAAGGACTTGTGTGACCAACAAATAAGAAAAATCTGCTTCTTTTGATGGTGCTCAGGTAAAAGATAATAACAGCAGCAGTTTTCCCACACTGATATCTATGATTTTTATAATTGGTAAAGGCAACAGGCCCCTGATTTCTCCTGTCTACATAAAAACTATCTGCTTCACTGTTGTTAAAGGTTTAAAAAAACACCGAGAGCCAGAGAGAGCAGTGGGTGAAGTTATTTCTAGGTGACATGATTGTGGTGGAAGTCTTTCTACTTCAAGGCCATATAGCATGCTCAGTCTTAGCGTGTAGATAAAGAGATCTGCCTTTGGAGTCATTTAAGGTTGTAATATTTTCTTCTTTTCTTCTTCTTTTTATTTATTTTTTTTTTATTTATTTATTTTTTGCTTTTTGGGTCCCACCTGGCAATACTCAGGGGGTTACTCCTGGCTCTGCATTCAGGAATTACTCCTGGAGGTGCTTGGGGGATCATATGGGATGCTGGAGAGCCAACTAGGGTCAGCCATGTGCAAGACAAACACCCTACCAGCTGTGCTATTGCTGTGTACCTCAAGGTTGTAATATTTTCATTCACCATAGTTTACACTCATTTCTATTATGCAGCTCCTCTACCTCTCTTCAGCCACTGCTGCATTGTGATACTTTAATCAAAACTCATGAGACCAGAAAAATGGAAGTATTTTACTTATTTCTAATTATACTTCTATATTTTATTCATTTTTTAAAGACCAATCATGTATCTCTATTAAATGTTTTCAATAAGTAACTAAACATTCAATCATTAAAGTACAAGGATGGATATGAGATATATATATATATATATATACACAAACATATACATATAAATGTACATATATATATGAGGTCTTGGTGCTTAATATCTTTATGAGACTTTTTTTCCAAAGGTTTTAAATTATATGCAACTTGACATTTGACAATAAAAAACAACCTTAATCAGTAATTCTAAGAATCCTGAAAAATTTCTTTATTTTCATGCATACATAAAAAACAAGTATTTTATTCGTTCAGATTATTTTCTTGAGTTATATCTTCAATTTTAAATCTTCTGAACTCTTGAATAATGAAATCAGAATGATACAATACAGCGTTCAATTAGATCATTTAAAATTTTCAACCCAAAAGTTTTATGGTTTAGAGTAACATCCAGAATTCTTATCAGGTATCCACCATATGAGGCATTCGTAATTCTTTGTCATTCAAAATCTATTTCTCCCGCCATTTTCCTGCTCATATCTCAGCTTTGTAAGATTAAGAAATCTTTCAAATATTCTTTTCTTTAGCTCTACTTTCCTCTCAGGATCCTGCTACATAGCCTGAGCACTCTGAGCTGACAGAGCACTCTAGCCTGATATCACCCCTGATGAAAGTACTTCCATGTCAGCAATAGCATACATGAAGGGTTTCTCTGATTACAGTAGACAGGAGATTTTTCCATTCCTCATCATTGCCTATATATTCCCTCTGCTTTCATCACCTAGCATATATATTAAGATTTAGTTGTTTATTTTATTGATTCTTTCTTCATAATCACTAACCCAATTAGAATGATGATACCATAAGAATGGACATGGACTCAATAATAAATTCCTATAACTTAAAGCTAATTCCAGAAAAGAAATTATTTACTGATTATTGAGATAATACACACAGACATATACATATGTAGTTTAAATAGCTATGTAATGATAGTTCTATTCTTTAGTAATAGAGCAACTTTAAACACTGATGTAGATAAACTTGTCATATGTTCATTAACATTTCATCTAATTAAATCTATCTATCTATCTATCTATCTATCTATCTATCTATCTATCTCTATCTATCTATCTATCTATCTATCTATCTATCTATCTATCTATCTATCTATCTATCTATCTATCTATCTGTCTGTCTGTCTGTCTGTCTGTCTCTGTCTGTCTGTCTGTCTGTCTGTCTGTCTGTCTGTCTGTCTATCTCCGCCCATCCATCTGTCTGTCTATGTGTTTGGTTCAACCCAGCAATACTCAGGGTTCCCCTTTCTTTTGCTTTCTTTTGGGGGATCACACCGGTGATGCTCAGGGGTCATTCCTGACTCTTTGCTCAGGAATTACTCCTGGCAGTGCTAGGGGTACCATATGGGATGCTGGGGATTGAACCTGGGTTAGCTGAGTGCAAGGCAAACATCCTACCTGCTGTGCTATCATTCCGGCCAAAAGATTTATAATACTGTTTGTTTGTGTTTTTTTGTGTTTTGTGTTTTGTGTTTTTTTTTTTGGTTATGCTCAGGGTTACTCCTGGCTCTTCGCTCAGGGGTCTATATGGGATGCCAGCATTGAACCTAGGTTGGCCATGTGCAAGACAAACATCCTCCTGGCTATGCTATCACTCAAGATGCTCAGGGGTTCCTCCTAGCTCTGCACTCAGGAATTACTCCCGGTGGTGCTTGGGGACCATATGGCATTTGAGGGGATTGAACCCTGATTGACTGCCATACATGCTGAGCTATTGCTCTGACCTCTAAATTTTTAAAATTTATAGCTGACTCTTGGGAGCATTTTATATATTCCAGCTATTATGAGTAGCTTTTGTTTTTGTGTTGCTTGTTTGTAGTTTTTGTTGACATGTGACTTAGAGGTCTGTTCTTTTAAGAAACTCATTTTGCTTATGCAATATTTGCTAACATTTTTTGTTTTTTGTTTTTTTTTTTCTTTTTGGGTCACACCCAACTATGCTTAGGGGTTACTCCTGGCTCTGCACTCAGACATTACTCCTGGTGGTAATTTGGGACCATATGGGATGCTGGAGATCAAACCCAGGTGTGGCCGTATTCAAGGGCAAATGCCCTAGCTGCTGTGCTATCACTCTGGTCCCATTTTCAAATTTAATTATCAGTGGAACAGAAAATAGAAGTATCTGAGCAAGTACATTTTTAGGCAGAATCATTTTTATTTATATATAATATGCATGTATATATTCATACATATGAAAGAAATAAGCAAATTTCATATTACAAAGGAATGATAAATTTCTTGAAAGGTAAGAATTTCCTACATAGGAATAATAAATAATAAATAAATAATAAATTTATTGAAAGGTAAGAATTTCTTACATAGTAATGTTCCACGGATGATAAAACTGAGAAATATAGTCCAGACAGTTAAGTTTAATACTTGATGTTTCTTAAATAATTAGAAAAGGATTTCAAAAAATTAGCAATTTTCAGCCACATTGTGTAAATAGACCGAAAATTGTTTCTAATTCTGTTTTTTGGATCCCCCATTGTGATGTTATTATTTGAAATGATTATTGTTTATGACTTAGATAACAACACAGTTTCAAGTTAGGAGTTGTTAAGATGCACCATCTATAGTTGATAATATTTGATAACTTCCGTTGGAAAAGTGGAAGCTTTGCACTAGTCAACCTAATAGATTTAAACTTTGAGAGTGGTGATGGCAAAGGATCAAGACAATTAGAATTTTAAGTTACTTTGGAAATACTCTAGTTTTGCTGACTACAGCTGCTACTGCCTTACGAAAGTCCTTAGTGGGGAAAATATTCTATATTAAAGCACCGTTCCAGAAAATTCTGCCTCCCTTGTAAATTGGTGCTCAGTGTTAGTCTTTAGATCTATAATTTGGTCTCTTTTTAGGAATGCACCCATTAGTAATTACTTATAAACTGCTGCTGTGATTTTAGTCCAATAGGACATGCTTGCTGTCTTGCTAATTTGAACTCCTGGATCAGTAACTAGTTTCTTAAGAATGAGTCATATGAAGGGGCTGGAGTGATAGTCCAGCGGGTAGGGCATTTACCTTACATGCGGCCAACCCATGCCGGCCTGGGTTCGATCCCTGGCATCCATAATGGTTCCCCAAGCACCTCCAGGAGTAATTCCTGAGTGCAGAGCCAGGAGAAACCCCTGAGTATTGCTGGGTGTGACCCCCCCAAAAAAGAATGAGTTATATGAGTAAATGCCTCTGAAGACAACCAATAATATACTTTTTGAGAGAGTCCTATTTTTCAGCAATGGGTGCTAGTAACTGATGAAAATGAAGAAAATATAGATTTATAAAACCAGAAATCCCATCACTCTGAAGGGAGAAAATATATACATGATTAAATTTAACATAAGTTCCATAGGTCATAGGTATTTAAGAGGAAGATAATTTATTCTGAATGTTGGACTTGGAATTTATGAGCCAGACAAAAGAGTTTACTGGACTTTAAACAGAAGTTAACACCTAGAAAAAATGATAACAAAATTAATCAAGTAGAGAATGTCTAAAACAAATAACAAGACAGATCATGCTATGATTATAGGAAGGTTGTATTTTTGTCTAAGAAAGGTCTATTACAAGAGACTAAAACAGTATATTATATAGAGAAAATGCCTCAAATACCTGAGTCACCATCTATTATTATATTAATATCTATCTTTTCTGTCCAAACAAAAATTCCACTAATAGTCTCTCTTTTGTGCTAGCAATATTAGTTTTTGTTTGTTTATTTGTGGAAATGGAAGCATAGTAGGATTTGGAGAGTTGGAAAGGGATAACTTAATATCTTAACTCGTCCTCTCTGTCTCAATGATCTAAGTCATCCAGGAATACTAACAAATTAAGGTTTAATTAGCTTCCTAGACCAAAGTAGGAGGATTAAGGAAAAAATTATGGAGGTTGGGCTTGGAATTGGTGAGTTTAAGGAATTAGGAAAAATCAAGACAGTTCTAAATTGAACACTGTTGAGCACTTGGGGCTAGTTTGTGAATGGATGTCTAAAGCGATGTTTTCCTAAAGTAGGGAAATCAAAATGGGTATAGAATGGTAACAGAAAACAACAGTAATAGCTACTGTTGCTCAGAAGAGGGGAATGTTTAGTCGTGTTCATGGAGCTGGCATGGCCAAGGAAATATTCTGGTTTGTAAATTGGGCTCTCATGGTAATATTGCCGTCTGGTTGTCAGCAAAGCTTAGCCTTACTCTTACTGATTGTCAGCAGGAATGATTTTCAATTTCCAGTTCTTTCTGTGCCTGGCTACCAACATTCCTCATTCTTAGTTGAATGCCTGCTGAGGACACATCAAAAATTGGTTGTGGTTGTTGTTTCAGCAAGAACATCATGGATCTAGGTTATTTTGAAATTATAACTATGGTTACTTTGCAAAACATATGTGAAAGGGATGAGGGATTTGGAGTCCTGGAAACCAGTTAGGAAGAAATTTCTTTCAGAAGCTGTGTATAAAAAATGGAGGTCTTGATTCAGGCAGTGAAATTATAAAGTTTAGATGTCAAGAAACACTTACTGTATAGAATTAATGTATGACCAATAAGTTGTGTGAATTCAGAGAAGCTCTGAAAATATTTGCTAAGAGGAATATTGAATGCTCATATCTAATATTTACTTATTTCAGTACTCATAACATTCCCATTTTTGCAAATGCTTTATAGATTTTATACAGTGCTTGAAAGATACCTTTGCTTTTGTACAGTTAACTAGGAAGAGAGGGTGAACAAATATCTAAACGTTTCTGAAAAATAAAGGATTTAGGAAGTATATACAAACCTACATAGATTAATGAAGGAGACTTAAAAATTACTTGAAACGTGGAATTTGTGTAGAGATATGAATAGAAGATGAGGCAGCATTATGAAATATGAACTGAATAATAAACGCTTTCAGGACTCAAGTCTGAAGAGCTAATATAAGTCACTTGGGATGATTGTGTAGAGTACATAAGTGACCAGAGCATTTTAGAAGCTTGGAAAAACTAATTGGGATATGTTGCAATGCTGAGGAAATGTAACTGTAAATCTCAGGTAATTGGGAACAATGAAAAAGCCAGGGAGATGAGATGAACTCGTTTGCCATTCACATTAATCAGTGATATTTATATTATTAATAATTAAAAATAAACTGGTCATGGAAAAACCTATAACTGTCAAAGTACAATTTATAGACAACCATATGTAGATTCCTACCTTGGTTCTCTTGGGTGTACTAAGCTCTGTCTTTTTTAGAAAGGCTTCTATTAAAAAGAGATTATATTTATTTCCCTTCTGTATTTTTATTTATTTTTGCTTTTTTGGATCACACCCGGCAATACTCAGGGGTTCCTCGTGCTCTGCACTCAGAAATTACTCCTAGCAGTGCTCAGATGACCATATAGGATACCGAGGATCGAACCCGGGGGTCAGCCATGTGCAAGGCAAATACCCTACCCACTGTACTATCATTCCAGTCCCAATTTACATGACTGTAAACCACAGAATCTCAACCAATACAATTTTCCTGACTTGTCTAGGTAAAAAAGAAAGACATTATATCATATAAGTTCTGGTGCTGCTGGTCTTCATTTCAAGATTTCATATTTTTTTTCTTTTTCTTGCTATTCTAATCCTAACACAAAGATGGCTTTCTTTGCAAGCATGCTGGTTCCTGCATTTGATAACCATGACTCTATGATCATTCTTTGAAGACACAATCTCAAAGACAATCTCAGGATGACTGGCAGGAGACAGTTTAATCATCTTTAAGAATCACTAAAATCACTTGAATCCCGTTATTCATCTATTTGCTCAAGCAGGCACCAGTAACATTTCCATTGGACCCTATCATGTACCAATGTAGCCCAATGGCATGTGGTTGATTCAGGAATATGAAGAGCCTCAAACCGTTCCTTCAGGGTCTTGACAAGGAAGTCTGACCATCTTTTAGGGGCGGCCACATGATCTTTTGACATCCCGTGGGATCCAGTCGGTAACAGCTCGAGTCCAGTGGTTGTCCCCAAATCGCATTATATGTCCAGCCCATCTGATTTTCGATACCTTGGCAAACGAGACAGCATCCCTGATTCTGGAATAGTGAAAGATGTCAGAACTCCGAATTCCTTCTCTCACTTGAGTGAGGCGTGATATTCCAAGCATAGCTCTTTTCGATTCCTCTCTGGGAGACCCGAAAAGCATTCTCATCCCTGCTTTCATAGGACCCAGGTCTCTGAGGCGTATGTTAATGCAGGGAGAACGGTGGAGTCAAAGAGATGTGCCCGAAGCCGGAGGTTCTTTGTCCTTTTAGCTATTTCTTCGATTCATTTGAAGGCATTCCATGCCGCTCTCTTCCCTCCTGCTCAGCTCAGGTTTTAGGTAGTTAATCATGTTGATTTGTCTAGGGCTTCGATGACTGCTTCAGTCTCCACAGAATCAAAGCCTTTCTGCAAATCAATGAATGTGAGACAGAGTGGCATCTTGTACTCCCTACAAACCTCAATGAGCTTGGTTACTGTGTGGATATGGTCGATTGTGCTGAATCCTTTTCGGAAGCCAGCTTGCTCGCATGGTTTTCCTTTATCTAGTGTTCTGCCAATCCTGTTTAGGATGACTCGAGTGAGCAGCTTGTAGATGACAGACAACAGGCAGATGGGTTGATAGTTGCCGATGTCGTGAATGTCTCCCTTCTTGAACAGTAGAACTGTCCTGCTGGTTTTCCATTGGGAGGGCACCTCGCATTCGAACAGGTAGCGTGTGAAGAGCCGAGCTAGTGTATTGATGAGTACTGACTGCATTTCAGGTGTTCGGGTCTGACTTTTTGTTAGAGTCTGATCTGACTTTGTCTGGGCCTGGTGCTGTTCCCTTCTTTACCAATGATATGGCATGTTGGATTTCAGAAGGGAGAATGTTGGGAATGACATATCCATCCTGCGGAATTTGGTATGTGGTTCTTTAAGAACCAAGGGAAATATGTATCATGAATACATACCAGAATTATCCTCTGCCTTTACTCTACTGTGACCAATACTGTGTAGATTTTTACAATGTTTCTTGTCAGATTCTTTGTGAAGAGGCAGATCAATAAACTCTTTATAGCATAGCATGTAACATGGAGAGGTGATGGAACCCCTCCCCTACCATAGTATTCTAAAACATTTTTTCTGCTTTTGAAACACACCTGGAAATGCTTAGGGGGTTACTCCTGGATCTGCACTCAGGAATCACTCCTGGGGATGCTCAGTGGGCCATATGGGATACTGGGGTTTTGAACCAGGTAGGCCACAGACAGGGCAAATGTCCCTACCCTCTGTCTATAGCTCTGGCCCAACCTTTTTTTTATATTTGGGTCACACCCATTGATGCTCATGGGTTACTCCTGGCTCTTATGAATTACTCAGGAATTCAGGAATTACTCAGAATTACTCAGATATTACTCCTGGCAGTGCTCTGGGGACCATGTGGGATGTTGGGGGTCAAACTCCGGTCTACCATGTACATAGCAAATGCCCTCCCAACTCTACTTTCACTCCAACCTCCTGCGGCCCCAAACTCTTACCTGAAAGGATAACAAGTCATAAATGTCCTGATTGACCTCAGTGCCCTAGAATAATGATAGATAAGAACATATTAATGATCACAACCAGATGTGTTGCTCAGGATGAGAAAATATTACTGGCTCTGGATATTCACTCTGAAAGGTCGTGTTCAAAGTATCTCAACTGTACCTTTCAAATGACATGGATTCAGTCTGTGGTTAAGTCACTCTGAGTACTAAGTGAAGACAGCTTCAGTGACTTGTTATCTGGCATTTAAAATTGATTTGGGGGTACTCCCAATGGTTCTCAGGGCTCATTTCTGATTCCATGCTCTGGCATTACTCTTGGCAAGACTTAGGCGGACCCTGTGGATGACTAAGATTAAGTTCTGGTCAGTCGTGTAAAGTAAATGCTGTACCTGCTGTACTCTCCCTCTGCCCATTGAAAACCCAGTTCTATAAGAATTTATCTAGGTAGTATATTCTCAAAAACCCACTTCTTTAATCTCACTCAGTCTTTGCTTTCCCTCTTTCATATCAACAGTGATTTTTGCATCCTGGGTTTCTCTGTTATTTTTGCAACACCTGAGAGTGTATAGGGTTGACATCTGGCTCTGGTATCACTCTGGGTTGGACTCAGGTGTGGGGGGTTGTACATATGTAGCTTAGCATTCTGAGCTATCTCTCCAGTCTCCAAGTTTCATTATGATGAGAGATCACACCAGCAATGCTCAGTGCTCTTGACTCTGAAATTAGGGATCACTTCTTGTGGGTTCTGGGCACCATATGGGGTAGCAACCTGCTTTAGTCACATACAAAGGTGAATCCCTGTCATTGTGACGATCTCTCTGACGCCTCCGAATTTCATTTTAATATATCAATGCCTTTTTAATATCTTAATTTATAATATATATACTTTATACGTATTGAGTTATCTTTACATAGTATAAATTATGTATATACATAAACTACATGTGCTTTATCTATCTGCGTTTACAATAACTCTTGTTCAAAATGATAATTGCATTCTATTTTGATATAATCACCATTTTAAATGCTACTTATGCAAAGAGAAGAGTTTCAAACTGTGCTTAGAAAATAAAAATATATTGATATACATTCATCAATATATTTGATATACATGTCTGAGAGTCTCTCAGACATGGGGGCAGAAACTGTTCCTTGCTCTCCCTGTGCACAGCCGTTCATGAGGCAGTCGGGAGGCATGGCGGGTTCTAGCCCTGGCCCACCACCTCGGCAGAGCCTCACAACAAGCCAGACCACCACCCTCACTCCCACGGGCGCCGCCATTTTCCACATTTGGACTTCCCTCTCGTCAGAACTCCACCCAGCAGACCAGCCCATCAAACACAGCCCTGGCTCGTGTGCGGCCGCTTGAGAGCCACGTGGTTCATCAATAAATGCTTTATTTGGAGGTGTTTAAAAGAGTTTGCCTCCCGCTCGGCAAGCCTGGCAAGCTTCTCGTGTTGTATTTGATATGCCAAATTCCAGTCACAATTATATTAGGTCATTCCCCTGGCTCTACTGGCATGAGATAGGGCATATGGAGATATTAATGGTGCCCGCTCTAGCAAATAGATGATCGACGGGAAGATCGTGATCGTGATCGTGATTCATTACACACTAATTTTTTTGTTAAGGTTGTCCAAAATATGCTTCTTATGCATATTTAAACAAATATATGGCAAACATAATATAGACATACATAGACATGTATGGACATGATGAACTCAGATAGTCTCTCACCCTGTTCGTTCCATTCTAGGCCATGGGTCCCGAGGTGGAGTTCTTCAGCCGATCTTCTAGGTCCTATCTTGGCATTAAAATCACCGACTATGATCTTGTAGAAGGTGTGATCTTTTTTTTATAGAACTCCTCCAATTCCATGTAGAATTTCTCAATTTCATCTTCTTTGTATGTGGATGTTGGTGCATAGACAATGAAGATAGAAATTGCTGGCAGTGGGCCACATATCCTCAAGTGTAATCGTCCTATTCGGTTTGTTAGGCATTCAAATGAATCAATGTTGACAGCCATGTTCGTGTTGACAAGGACACCAATGCCACCGACGCCTCTTTCATCACATGTTCCAAGGAACAATTCTTCTCCGTTGTCAAATACAGCATGATGCGACTGAGCGCCTCCTTGTCTCAGTCAGACCAATGATGTCGTACTTGATCTTTCTTGCTTGCATCAGATCCTCAATATATGCTTCCGTTGCCAGTGTACGTGCATTGAAAGTACAGACAGTCATTTTAGTCCTTCTTCGTTTTGGCAGCCTAGGACGGCCGTGAAATTTTATCAGGCACTGCTTGTTTGCCTTTCTTACTGCTGCCGTAGTAAGGGCTCTTTCGGGTCAGGAAAATAAACATTTTTGTTACTGGGTTTGGCATATCGAACATGCATCGGACAGCTTGCCAGGCTCTGCCATGCGGGCACTATATTCTCATTGCTTTGTGGGGCTCTCTCAGAGGGGTGGGTAGAATATTTGTGGTAGTTTGGAGGGTAAATGCCTGGACTAGAGCCGTTACCGACTGGATCCCACGGGATGTTAAAAAGATCACGTGGCCGCCCACCTACAAGATGGTCAGACTTCCTTGTTAAGACCCTGAAGGAACGGTTTGAGGCTCTTCATATTCCTGAATCAACCAGATGCCATTGGGCTACATTGGC
>JAJIBD010032029.1:0-15848 GCA_021461705.1 Cryptotis parvus | reverse complement strand
CTACTTAGCGTCAAAACACATGAATTCAAATGTTAGTCTTACTCCATTTTAGTAACATACATTTTATCTTAATGTGTCTGAGTTCCCTCTATCTAAATTGTGAACTTAGAATAATGTAAAGATTATTCACATGTATCTGGCATAAAATATATCCAATGAATGAAGTGGATCCAGTCCAATAGTCTTTAGATATTAGTTACACATCTGAAAAGTTTTATTAAACAAAACTCTTGGATTGTTCTTGTCCATAATTCATTGTTCTCCTGAGTACTACAAATTTCCCTGAGTACTACAAAGTTCCCTTCAAGAACTCACATATAAAAAAAATGCACATGATGGCCTCTAATTGCATGTATTGCAATCCACAATATGCAAGAGAAGGAAAAGAGAGAGAGGGAGAGAGAGAAAAGATAAAGAACCTGCCATGGAGGCAGGCTGTGGAGGGGAAAGGGAATTGGGACATTGGTGGTGGGAAATGGGCACTGGTAGAGGGCAGGGTGGCCAAACCCCCAAAACATGAACAACGTTGTAATTGTAACCTCACGGTGGTATAATAAAATATTTTAAAAAAAGAAATTACATTTTATACCTGGATACTGGTTTGGATCAAGCACTATTTGACTGTGTGTGATGTGAGGAGTGGGGCTCCAGCAACAGCAACAGAATAAATGGTGTTTGCTGTGCAAGGGCAAGTGCCTTACCTACTCGCCTGTCTCTCCTGACCTGAGTGGAGTTAAGTGTCTTTGGACGTCATTGCCTCACTACTTCTGATTTATAGTTCTGGTTACTGCTTCCTCATAACCTCTGGTTAAAAGAGTTTACCTCATAATGTTGAGTGTGTTCTTGAGCACTTTACTGCACTAAAATGCAAGTATTCAATCCCTGGTCTCTAGTAGAAAGAATAATGTAGTGCCATATGAGTTTTAATCCAGTTACAGATATTCTTACGTTTTAACTTGGTATTTAATTTGAGGCGCACATAATCATTATTTGAAAGTATTAAATGAAATTTTACCCAGGCATTTATATGTTTGGGTCCTGACATGACCACACTTTGGGACGTCTTGTTTCCATCTATACTGTGGTCTCACTGAGTATGATTTCTTTTTCCTTTCTTCTGTACATTTTGTTATATTCAACCTATGTGTGGATTTTCTCAGTCCTTGAGTCTTACTAGTCATTTAAATTTTAATTCCAACCTTGATGCCTTCAAAATATCTTCCCTTTGCTCTAACATTTAATGATATCTAGATGACACAGGCTCTACCATACAATGTAATTTTATGTGTAGTAGAAACATAATGCCATTTCATGACTCGGGTTGTTTAGCATCATTTCACAGTGGCAAGGCAGTAATTATATCTTGTGTTTAACTCTTATCCTGGTTGACCCTATTTTAACACAAGAACTCACCTGAGTTCTTTTTTTTTCTTTTAAAAATTTTTTTTATTTTTACAATTACAAAGATATACAATTATAAAGTTCATATTTGGGTTTTGGTCATACAGTGTTCCAGCACCCATCCCGCCACCAGTGCCCATCTCCCACCACCAACATCCCCGGTTCCCTCCCCCTCCCCAGCCCTGCTCCATGGCAGGTTCTTTATTTCTTTCCGTTTCTCTCTCTTTCTCTTTTCCTTTCCCTCCAGACTATGGATTACAGAACATACATTAAAGGGTTGTCATGTGTATCTTTTGCCTCTATTTAATGCTCAGTTCTAGGTTGGCATTAGTACCCTCAACAATTGTTAGCACATTGTTCCATTTTCTGTCTTACCTAGCCTCCTGACTCCCACACGTTTGTGATAATTTCCACCTTTGACAAGACCTCCTGATATGTTTCACTTGACCTTGGATATTGGTATCATAATATGTACATATATATTATGTTATGCAGATAAATGCAGTCATTCTGTATCTCTCTCTCTCTTCTGGCTAATTTCGCCAACATAATATTCTCCATGTCCATCCATTTATAGGAAAATTTTATAACTTCATTTTTCCTAACAGCTGCATAGTATTCCATTGTGTAGATGTACCAAAGCTTTTTTATCCAGTCATCGATTTTCGGGCACTCTGGTTGCTTCCAGATTCTGGCTATTGTGAATAATGCTGCTATGAACATAAAAGTAGGGATGGTATTTCCACTGCGTATTTTTTGTTTCCCAGAGTAGATTCCCAGGAGTGGTATGGCTGGGTCAAATGGGAGTTCAATTTCTAGTCTTTGGAGGGATGTCCATATTGTTTTCCAGAAAGGCTGTACCAGCCGGCATTCCCACCAACAATGGATGAGTGTCCCCTTTTCCCCACATCCACACCAGCACTTGTTGTTCTTGTTCTTTTGAATATGTGCCAGTCTCTGTGGTGTAAAGTGGTATCTAATTGTTGTTTTGATTTGCATCTCTCTGATGATTAGTGATGATGAGCATTTTTTCATATGTTTTTTGGCCATTCGAATTTCTTCCTTGCTGAAGTTTCTGTTCATTTCTTCTCCCCATTTTTTTGATGGGGTTGTTTGTTTTCTTCTTGTAAAGTTCTACCAGTGCCTGATATATCCTGGATATTAACCCCTTATCAGATGGGTATTCGGTGAATATTCTTTCCCATTCTGTGGACTGCTTTTGTATCTTAGTCACTGTTTCTTTTGAGGTGCAGCTTTTAGTTTCATGTAGTCCCATATGTTTATCTTTTCTTCTAGTTGCTTTGTTAGTGATGTTTCACCTTTGAAGATGCCTCTTAGCTTCAATGTCGTGGAGGGTTTTTCCTATATTTTCTTCAATGTACTTTTATGGATTCAAGTCTGATATTGAGATCTTTAATCCATTTTGATCTGATTTTTTGCATGGTGTTAGATACAGGTCCAAATTCATTTTTTACATGTTGCTGCCCAGTTTTCCCAGCACCACTTGTTGAAGAGGCTTTCCTTACTCCATTTTGGCCTCCTTACACCTTTATCAAAGATTAAATGATGATGTGTTTGAGGTTGGTTGGTGTCAGAATACTCAATTCTATTCCATAGGTCCACAGGTCTGTTTTTATTCCAATACCATGCTGTTTTGATTACTACTGCCTTTCAGTACAGTTTGAAGTTGGGAAAGGTGATGCCTCCCCATCTTCTTTTTCCCGAGGATTGCTTTAGCTATCCTTGGGGGTTTATTGTTCCACACAAATTTTAGGAGTGTTTGGTCAATTTCTTTGAAGAATGTCATGGGTATCCTTATAGGGACTGCATTGAATCTGTACAGAGCTCTAGGGAGTATTACCATTTTGACAATGTTGATTCTCCCCATCCATGAGCATCACCTGAGTTCTTAACTCAACCTATGTGTAGACTTTTCTTTAAATGATATCAAAGAGATAGTTTCAGTCCATTACTTCATTCCTAAACCCTCTTTTCCCTGGGGCCTAACATTAGGCAACTTAACTTCTTTTCCTGGAAGGTTGAGGTCAAGATGCTGAGTCAAGACACTCATTGTCAAGATCTCTTCAAAGGTCAGGGATCTGCTTTCTCTCTACTAGGTCTTTTGACACCAAGTAGATTTCACTCATGATGGGAGTTTTAGATACTCAAAAGCAAAGCTCAGAAAAGTACACAATTTTGGTGAAATTTGGGTTTTTCTTTGTGTGTGTAATATCAGGACTAGAGCCACACCGACTGGATCCCATGCGATGTCAAATGATCACGTGGCCGCCCACCTACAAGATGGTCAGACTTCCTTGTCAAGACCCTGAAGGAACGGTTTGAGGCTCTTCATATTTCTGAATCAACCAGATGCCATTGGGCTACATTGGCACGTGATAGGGTCCAATGGAAATGTTACTGGCGCCTGCTCGAGCAAATCGATGAATAACGGATTCAAGTGATTCAAGTGAAGTGAAGTGTAATATCAGAATCATCCAATACTGTCCACACTGGTTTCTTTGCTCTCAGCTCATGCTGCTTCTTTTCCTGGAAATATCTGTATTTTTAAAGGAAGGAGTGAATTAAAATTCATGATCCAGCTGTGTGGAGCCTCAGTGCCTATTGCCATGTTAAGGTGACTTCCTCCTCCTCTCTTGAACGTCAAAGAGGAAGTCAAGTGGAAAAGCTTCCATTCTTAAGTTTGATGCTGAGAATTGGGGTTTTACTCATATTGTAATATTACATAATCACAGGTGAGCACAATGTCTCATAACATAAGACAACATTTAAAATACATCTATTTGTTTCTTTTTTATTTTGTACTCTGTATATATCTTTTGGGGATTAGAATATTCACAATTAATAAATCAAACCCTAAAGAACATTATATTTTTTCTCAGTTTATCTCTAGAGGGAAGAATTTCTAAGAAAAGCACACAATGCTGAGGAAATCTTGGGTCTATTCTGTCTTTGGGGATGTTGGACACTAGCATTTGAATTTTTAATTATAGAAAAATTATTGTTGTGGTTATGGTAAAACGTTTACAAAGTCTTGTTTATGGTTGTGATGTAGAGTTACTGCCTTTCACCACCATGGAGGTGCTAGTACCCTCCACACTGTTCTTATATTGCCTCTAGTCCACTCCTTATAACCTCTCTGCTCCTTTCCTCCTGCTTAGTAATCTCATTTTTGTAACCCAGGTTAGGAATTTGTTATTATTTATTACTATTTCCTTGTTTTCCTGTATACCGCTGAGTAGTAAGACCATCTAATATTTGGAACTAAAATTTTGATTTCTTAAATGTTCTCTGCATTTTGAACACTCAACAGTGCTCAGGGATTACTACTGACTCTTTGCTCAGAGGTATCTCCTGGGGGTGCAGATGACCATTTGAGATGCTGGAAATGCAGCCCAAGTTGGCCCTGTGCAAGGAAAACACCCTCTTCATTTTACAGTCTCTTCAGTCTGAATATTCACATTTTTAACAAAAGGACTTGGGCCTTAGTCCAGGACTTAGGGCACATACTTTGTGACAACTTGACAAAGGGTCAATCCCTTGTGCTACTTGGTCTTTGGAGCAGTGCTGGGTGTCTCCCAGAGTGTGGCCCTGGAGCCCTTAAGCACTGCTGGAGTAATCCTGTGGGCCCCAGTGTTGCAGGAACTGAGTAGTACTTTATCCCTATGCCCTGGCACTGAACCACCTGCCTGAGGCTTAGTATCTCTGCTAGAGGCCTAGAGGATCCGAACCCAACAAAATTTTGTGTGTGTGTGTGGCGTGTGTGTATGTGTGTGTCTGTGTGTGTGTCTATGTGTGTATGTCTGTGTGTGTGTGTGTCTGTGTATGTGGTGTGTCCAAGTTTCTTTCTGGTAGAAAGAAACTTGTAGTCTTCTTGGCCCTTTTTCTACCCTTTCTTAAAATTAATGGAAATAGTCCTAATTTAGGAAATGGACATCTAGCAATGGCTGATGGTTAAGATACCCTCATTCACATTTTGAGTCCCTCGAATATGCTGTCAGAGTAATGGCATGCTGCTCTATTATTTTCTGCTATTTTCCTTGACACATTTTAGATGACCAGTAAAGGAATTCTGACAGTTTGAACTACTCCTTTGCTAGATTATAAAGTCCTAAGAGGCACTACATATTGTTTCATCAGTGTGAAACTTAGGCTTTCATAAATAGAGGGTAATCAAGTATTTACTTTTGTAAAATGTAAAAATATTGTAATAAGACTGGGAAAGGAAATTATGAAGATTAGTGATTGTCAGACACAGTAATTATATGAACAACTTGGAAAGTTTTCAAGTTACATCATCCAGGAACCCCCTCAGACTACCTAACGGAGTGAGACTATTTTAGGTATTTTTATAAGCCTCCCAAATTATTCATTCGATGATCAGAATTCAGACTCACTGCTCTAATACACTGAAATTTATCTGTCTTACCATAATAGAAATATCAAAAGAAGACAGAACTTCTGACATATTTCAGCAATCAACAATTTTACTAAGAATTGGCATGACTGTTACTACTTCCATAATAATATGTTTATTTTATTTTGAATATTTTAGTCTTGGGGCATCCAGGTTTAACGGGACATATGTTCGTAATTGATGTTGGAGAATTAGGACAGATACTATCTCAATACAGCTTTTCTTCATTGGCAAAAATATTCTGTGACTGGCACTTTTCTCTCTAATTGTTTGGAGTTCCAAAGAATTAATTTGAGAGAGATGAAGGGGAAGAAATCTATTTCACTAATAATTTTCCTTTCATGGTCTTTTCCTCCTAAGGAATGGGTTGGTGCCTAAACAATCAGTTTTGTAACTCAGCACTCACAGTTTCAGAATGATTGTTTCATAAAGTTATTGAAAATATAATGCAACATAAATAAGTTTATTAAAAGACTAAAAAAGATAATTAGACAACACAACCACAAATGAAACAAAAAGTTAATCTGCTTTCAAAGACAATGCCAATCCTGGATACACAAGTCACTTTAAACTGATTCTAACCTAGAAGTGTGGGGCCTCCTGTCACAGTGCTCCATTATATCCTACAGGAAGCAACCAATCAAGCTGCAAAACCAACATTTTTTCAGCTGGATGAAAGAGAAACCAATAACACAAGAGAGGTTCTATAAAGATGTTTATGACTTCAACCACTGTTTCACAGACTGATGCTGTTCCTCAAGAAAACATAGGCTGAAAACCACTTGGTTAGAACTGCTGGTCCATCAGCAGGCATGAAAGCAGGCAAGACGGGCACATGTCAGCATGTGTCGGAAGCTCGGAAAACACTGCTCAGTGATAAGCAATGTACAAAGGGAAAGTGACCTCTATATTTGGAAGCTTCTTAATTTGAATGAGTTTGGGTAATTTTAGTTACTTTCCTTCCCAAATATTGTTTGCTAAATATACTATTAACCCTTTCTAGAAATTCTCAGGTGATTTAACAACAAAGGTTGCACATTGCAAAGGGCATTCTGTGGTAATACCGACTTTGCTGTCCTGTCATTTCATTTTTCATGCTTCAGATATGTTTCTCCAGTTATTCTTGATTCTTGAAGGAACATTTGCTTTTCAAATGTATTTTATTGATATGATATTAAAGAGCAAAGGTAGGAATAACAGTAATTGGGATTTTCTCCTCTTACATTTTTATACATGGGATATTGCTAAATTATTTTAACATAGTGTACAACTTATTTTACTTTTGCGACCATCTTCTTTTGTCCACCCCTTCTCAGGTAACCTAGTTTTTATTATTAATGTTCACTAGTTTGTCTTTTAACTTTGTTTTGTCCATCAATTTTATATCTTTATTTTACACAGATAGATAAATAGTCATCCAATCTTTGTCTTTTTTTCCTTCTGCCTTATTTTTGTTTTTCATACATTCCCTCTAGTACTCTCAACTTTATAAATGGTGAGCTTTAACCTTTTACAGGTGAATACTAATTTGTTGTGCATTGTCAATTCTTTATCAATTGTAGTTCCTTATCAATCATCTGTTTATGGGAGCTTCAGTTGCTTTCATAATTTAGCCATCCCAAATAACATCACAATATGACATTGTCTCAGTGTTTTTGTCTTCTTCAGATACCCAGAAAGTGGCTCTCTGGGTTACATGGTATCTCCTTCTCTAAGTTTCACATTTGGTGTTGAAAAGCTTGTACTCAATAGTGTTTGAAGGCCAGAGCCACTCCAGACAGTGCTGGGAGCAGGGTACCAGGGATGCTACTTTTAGTTTCATAAGGAAGTTCCATAGGACTTCCAAAAATGGTTGCTACCAGTTTAGATCTTTGCCTACAGTGCCCTAGACTTCCTTTTCCTGTATACCCTCCCTAACACTTCTTGTTATTGCTGCCTTTGCTATAAGACATGCTCATAATTTGGGGTGGCATATCATGGTGGCCTTAATATGCATTTCCCCAATGATCAGGAAGATTGAGCTTTTCTTTTGTCTATGACATTATCTGTGTCTTCTTTGGAGAAGTCTATAAATATTTTCTGCCCTTTTTTCCTCAGTTGGGTTTTGTTAAGGTTATGAGTATGCATTCATTGAATATTAGTCTCTTGTCACTGTGAGGCACATACAAATCAATATAAACCAAATGGGTTGTGTTTCTGTGCTGCAAAAATGTTTTGCAATATAATGTGGTCCCAAGTTTTGATCTTGATGTTTATTTCCTTTGCTCTTGGGTTCTAATTTCTAAAATAATCTTTAATATTTATTAAAAAACTTTAGACCTATGCTATATTCTATCTACATTATGGTTTACATTTAAATTTATTTGACCATGATTTTTAATATAACTTTTTTTGAGATGTTCATGGAGTATCATATATGAAAATTACATAGATTAAAATTAATTTTCTTGGCTTTTATAGAAAATAGAAGCCACTTTCAAATTTAACTTGAAAATTAAGCAGAAATGTAAATACATTTACTTTTAATCCATGTTTCACTTTGTCTTTGTATAAAATTGAGAATTTCTAAGATTTCAGGTCCGTTAATAAATTAGTATGATCTTAAATAAGAATTTAATTGAATGAATCATATAACTCATTTTTGATGACTAGAACTTGGAAGCATACATTTAATTTAGAGAAAAGAAGTTGCAGTTTTAAAGATCAAGATGCTAATAACAATGATAATATAGCTAGCAATTATCAAGCTTTTATTAAATGACAGGCATGGCTTTATTGGTTTCACATGCATTTCCCTACATCTTAATAGCCTGGATAAAATAGAACATTTACATTCCTATTAAACTGACTAGATAAAGAAGGTTAAGACCCCATTTTTCAACATGGTTCCAATATAGAGTCTAAAAAATTACATGAGTCAAATAATCATTTACTAGTAATTATGAAAGGCAGTATCATAGATTTAAAAACATCACGATAGGTTTGAATTTGGGGGCAAAGTTTTCTTCTCAAAGTTATAAGAGGTTGTCTTAAATATTTTAAAGTTATACATTTTGTCTTCTTAATTCAAAATCAAAATAATAAAATAAGAAATTTTATTTAGGGGTGGTGGTAGAAGTGAAACTGAGGACATTGGTGGTGGGAAATGTATGCTAGTGGACGGATGGGTGTTGGAACATTGCATGGCTGAAACACCACCATGAATAGCTTTATATATGTGCATTGCATGGCATTTCAAATTTTTTAATAAAAAGTTTTTTTCTGGATTTTATTTAGTTTACTTCTACAGAAATTGCAATATTGCTGCTTGTCTGTAACCACCTAAAGTTAGAAAAATACAGCTTGAATTTTGAAAACAATTCAGCAATTACCTAGAATAATATTCTTTTCTAAAGAAATCTTTGATTTTTGTATACATGCAGAAAACACATGAGTTATAATTTACACAAATTCATGTAAATTTCACAAAGAGAATCACCCATGTATTTAACTATAACTCCAGTCAAGAGATCCTTAGATCTCTGTATCCTCCCTGCATGCCAGCACTAGTAGATTGATTAGGTCTTCTTTGTACAGTGTCTCTGTTTTGATTATTTTTGAAACATGTCCCCTGTATTTTTAAGACTGTTAGCATAAAGTTTATAATAAAATTTTAAACAATGTGTAGACTATTATTTCTTTTATTTCTTTTATTTTTAGCTTAGTCACCTTGATTTACAATGCTGTCCATGATAGATTTTCATGCATACAACATTCCAACATCCAGCAGTGGATGAGGGTCCCCTTTATCCCACACTGGTTGTTCTTTGTGATGTGTGTGCTCATATCACTGGTGTTATATTTTATCGTTGTTTTGATTTTATTGCTGTTTTGATTTTATTGTTTTTTGTTGCTGTTTTGATTTGTATTTTCCTGATGATCAGTAATGAAAATTTTTTTTTCCTATACCTATTGGCCATCTGTGAGGAAGTTTCTGTTAATCTCTTCTCTCCATTATTGGATGCTTGATTATTTTTATCTAGTTAAATTTTATAAATGATTTGTATATTTTGCATACAATCCTTTGTAGATAACTGGTGAGCAAAAATATTTTCAACAAATCTGTGAGATGTCTTTTTATTTATTTTTTTTACAATTACAAAGATATACAATTAAAAAGTTCATATTTGGGTTTGGGTCATACAGTGTTCCAGCACCCATTCCTCCACCAGTGCCCATCTCCCACCAACGTCCCCAGTTCCTCTACCCTCCCCCAGCCCTCCTCCATGGCAGGTTCTTTATTTCTTTCCCTTTGTGAGATGTCTTTTGATTCTGGTAACCATTCCTTTTTTTTTTTGTGATCTAGAGGCTTCTTACTTTGATGTTTGACTTTCATTTATTTTTTGATTCCCTTTGCCAGTTTGTCAGTGACATGAACTCATTGAAGACACCTCTAGATTCAATGTCATAAGTGTTCTGCCTAGGTTTTCCTTGTTTATGACTTCAGATGTGATATCAAGATATTTAATTCATTTTGCACTGCCTTTTGTGTGTGGCATTGATAAAGGGGTCTGATTTCACCTTTTAGAAGCTGTGACTGGACCAGTTTTCCCAGCACCATTTTGTTGAAGAGACTTTCCTAATTCTGCTTCTTCTCTTAGTCTTTTTTCAAAGATCACCATTTCATACACCTGGGCCCTGTCTGTCGGCTCTTGGTTCCATTTCACTGGCTTGAGAGTTTCTTTTATTGTGACACCACACTGTGGTACTACTTAAAGTTGGGGGAAAGAAGAACCTGCTATATTCTGGTATTTTTAGTTTATTTTTTGAGGGTTATTTTGGCTATTCTATTTGTGAACTTAATTACTTCATACACATTCAACAGCTTTTTGACCTATGTCTTTAAAAACATAATGAGTGTTTGTGTAAGTACTGCATTGAATCAGTATAGTGCTTTGGGTTGTATTGTCATTTAAAAAAATGTTGATTCTTCCAATATATAAACAGGGATATTTCCATTTCCTTAGTTCTTTTTTTTCACATTTTAGTAAGGGATTTATGTTTTTCTTTAGTAAGCCTTTCACTTCTTAGATTGGTTCCAAAGTATTTGATTTTTTTTTTTGGTGGGCTTTTTGGGTCATTCCCAGCAATACTCAGGGTTACTCCTGGCTCTGCGCTCAGGAATCACTCCTGGCACTGTGTGGGGATCATATGGGACGCCGGGAATCGAACCTGGGTCGGCTGCATGCAACGCCCTACCCACTGGACTAATGCTCTGGCCCCATATTTGATTTTTTTTGAGGTATAATTGAGATTTTTTAAAAAATCTCTTCTGTTTATTTGTTTGCATATAGGAATACCATGGGTTTCTGTGTACTGATTTCATAGACTGCCACTTCACCATACAGGTTTATTGCTGTAAGAGGTGTTTCTGTTTTGTTTGTTTGTTTTTCTAGAGTCTTTAGGGTTTCTTAGTATAATATCAATTCATCTGCAAAACAGTGATAGTTTGGCTTTTTCTCTCTTTTTTGACTCTTATAACCCTCCAAGACTGAACCCAGAGGAATAAGAGCACCTGAACAGACCAATTCTCATAAAGAAAATGAAATTTTAATCAAAAGTCTAGCCCAGAACAGAAGCTTGAGCCTGGGTGGGTTTACGAATAAGTTCTTCCAAGCCTATAAAGACTGCTTCCTTCTAATCATTTTCAGTCTCTAGAGAAAGTTTAAGAAGCAGACGTGCCCCCACTCCCACCACTTTCTTTTTATTTATTTATTTATTTATCTATCTATCTATTTATTTATTAACAATTACAAAAATGTTCATATTTGGGTTCAAGCTATATAGTGTTCTAGCACCCATCCCCTCCACCAGTGCCCACCTCCCACCACCATGTCCCCGATACCCTCCCCCCCCTAGTAGCTACCTCCGTGGCAGGTTCTTCATCTCTTCTCTCTGTCTCTCTCTCTCTCTCTCTCTCTCTCTCTCCCCCCTTACATGTTGTGGATTGTAATAGACTTTCGACAATTCACTGTTCCTTTCTCTGTCTTACCTAAGCTCTGCTCCCACACATTTGTGGTAGTTTCCACCTTTGGCAAGACCTCCTGATCCACATAGCCACCACTTTCTATGAGGCAAACTACCCAGATCAACTAAAGGAAAACTATAACTTGCATCATTGATGTATACAGATGAAGATTCTTAATAAAATGTTAGCCAGCCAAATCTTAAAATACATCAAAAAAAATCTTACACCTTGACTAAGTTGGATTTATCCCAGGAATATAAGGATTGTTTATTTATTTAAAAATCTTTGTTTTAGGGCACCGTGGTATACAAAGCTGTTAATGGCAGGATTTTGTACATAAAACTTTCCAGCCCCACATCCTCCACCAAAATAGGCCTCCATTGTTATCCTAATATGGTTTAGTATTTATAAGTCAATCAATTAATGCATTATACCAATACCAGTAAAAATAAAAACCACATGATCATATCAAATACGCAGAAGGAGCATTTGAAAAGATCTATTCCCACCTTTGATTTAAAGACCACTCAATAAAATGGGAACAGAAGGGAATTTCACAACAAGTTAGGAACCATGTACTGCAGACCTAAAGCAGACGTCATACTTGGCAGAGAAACTCTGAGACCTTCCTTTTAAGATCAGGCACAAGACGTTGCCCGCTCTCACCACTATTATTCAGTAGAGGCACTGGAAGTTCTTGCCATTGCAAGTAGACAAGAAAGAGATATTTAAAGCAGCCAGATTAGGATATAATTCCTAGTATTACTACTAGTATTTTTCTTCTTGATCAACATTGTTAGACTTTTCAAAATAAATAAATAAAACACCAACCAACTTTTTTTAAAATCCTTTCCTAGCTTGCCTCATGTTTTATCTCTGATTTGGAATTTATTTTTTTTTGTGCTTTTTGGATATTTAATTTGTCATTGTCAAGGATGGCTTAAGCTGGGTTCTTACCATCTTATGATGAATTTTAACTGTATTTTTTGGTAATATATATTGAAGATTATGATCTGTATAAGCTTTTACTCTATGTATATCCTATTTTAACTAATATTTAACTATTAAGTTTCTCAATCTTGAAATTTCAACTAGTTTTTTTTAATCTAAAAAAGCATTAGGTGAATTTTCAATTTGTTATGTATTTCATCTTACTTAATATTGAAATTTTTATTTGAGTGAATTTAACAGTGTACTACTTACTAGAGTTTGACTTTTATTTTTATGTCAAATTCAAATATTTGCTTTTATGAACCAATGTCAAAATGTTTTGTTGCCTAAATTTAATATAAAAACAAAGATTTCAGATGATGGACCATTGAGAACACTACATGAAATTATTATATAAAGCCTATAAGTATTTATATGCTAGATACATTATACATAATATTGCATGTGAAGCATATCTACTTTTTAATTGAGGTAGTATTGATTTTACAAGACTGCATATGCTTTCAAGATATTGTTCCACATCTTTAAAAATTTATTATATCACACCCAAATCCAAGAACCAGTATACTACTACCACTGCACGTTGAACTCCCTGATTTTAAGTGTTTAAATATTTAATACTCATTTATTGGCAATAGTAGAACATTCAACTCATTCAGCCTGTTAATACAATTGTGACTTTCTTAGGATAGTAGTCTTGTACCATATGTGGATATTAGAAAATAAAATTTTCAATGCTTCCAAGTTTTATAAAGATTATTAATACTATATAATTAATCATAGAATTAATAATATGTATATATATATATATGTAGTCTTAAACTATTTTTGAATTTTACTCATTAAGTGAACATTTGACTCCAAACAGCAAAAATGATGATGACAAAAAATTATCCTGGAGCAATAGTATTTGATCAGTCATAATTTTATGTTTCTATATTAAAAAAGGATGTTTTAAAAAGGCAGTAGAATTAATATTTAATTTAGCATTAGGAGAGTAAGAGTACATTTTCTTATTGAAGTACTAATGGCAATCTAAAATTTAATTCAGTTTGTTATAACATATAGCTTTGATTTAAAAGCATGCATTTACTGCAGTGAATATTAACCTTTAGGTTGGGAAGAACTGTACTAGGATAAATTGATAAGAATTTAAAACTGTTCTAGTAGTTCTACAATAGGTACAGATCATATATTTTCCAGTTTCTGGTAAAGAATTTGTGAATTTTCTCTAGAAATCCTCAAAGAAACAGAATGGGGTTTGTTAAATTATTCACTGTATCACTGTATTCCCCGTTCATCATCGATTTGCTCAAGCAGGCACCAGTAACATCTCTATATGTCCTGTCTTATACTAGTAGAGGCCCAAGGGGGCATCTGCTTGCTCCAGGGACATAAAGAGCCTAAAAGACCATTATATTAGGTCATGGGAATGAGGTCTATAATTGTTACTGGTATTTGGCATAGCAAATACGACACGGGTAGCTTGTCAGGCTAGCCGTGTGGGTGGTGTTAAATTATCATTTGAGAAAATTAAACACCCTATTTTTTAAAAAGTGTGATCAATGTTTATATATCTTATATGAACTAACTGAATTGGTCTCTGGTGTTTCTCATTATGATTTTATTCTATCACTTGTATCACTTGTCTTCCTGTTGTTCATCGATTTGCAAGTGAACAGTAACAGTTCCAGAACATCCTGTTGCAAGCAAGTAACCCAGTGGCATCTGCTTACTCCAGGAAAAGGAAAAGCCTCAAACCATTCCATCAGGTCATGGGAATGAGGTTCATAATTGTTACTGGTTATTTGGCCTATCAAATAAAACACGGTAGCTTGCCAGGCTCTGCATTGTAGGTGGTATACCTCAGTAGAAGTCTCTCATCTCGAGCACTTACTGATGAAACTCAATGGGGAAAGATCAGTTTTCTCTTGGGTGGAGCTCTGAGGGAGCTGCAGAGTCTGGATGTTGAGACCGACTGACCTCATGGTGGGGGTTGTTTTCTGGCTTCCTGCCAGGCTCTACTGGGAGACAGGTCACAACTAGGAATCTGCCTAGTACTGTATACAGTGTATAAACAAAAGATACTGGGAAGGGACCTGATCCTAACATTCTAGTACTATTTAAGATTGTCAGCTGCAGATAGTAGCGCTGTACGCTGACGTAGCTGTGGGTCTGGCATGTCTCCTCTTCCTGGGCAGCTGGCATGGAGGTGGAGTGCGGGCGGAGAAGACCAACGCTTCCAAGTCCGGGCCAACACGTCCCATCCTCGCACGTGAGCGAATCCTTGGAGCAATGTTCCTATGCTTGAAATTATTGCTACTCTTAGTCCTCAGATTATTAAATTATCTTTTTTGGTTGGCCTATGTCAGTTGTACTTCAGGCCCAAATGGATTTTTTTTTGTTTGAAGGAGAAGGAAGGAGATGCAATTTCTTAAGGAAAACACAAATAGAAATTCCAATATAGAATAATGTGGACTTGTTAACTGGATTTTACTTTGTATTTTATTTAGCTTTTATGAAGTGGGGTTCACCTATGACCTCATATTATTATACTCTCTTATCCTGAAGCACCTTCTTTTGGATACAATGAGAAAACTAAGACTTTATTCAGTTGTGTTTTACTGAGTTGGTTTCTTCATGATGAAATGGATTCAGTTGGTTGAGCTTGTGATTCTTAAGCCTCTTTTGACTTTAAATTTTCTTTTAGCTTTGATTTATTTTTTTAAGATTTCAGGAATTAGAGTGATAAAAAACTCTCGAGTAATCTTATGTTTCTTTTACTTTTCTAAAGGACAGTAAATATTTGACCAAGTTTCTCTTAGTTTACAAACAGTAAATTAAAAAAATTCCTGAGTTGGAGAGAAAAACAATAGGTGAGAGCTTTTTCTTTTGCCAGGCTGATGTGAGTTCAATGGGGCAGCATAATATATGGTCTCCCAAGTTCTACCACGTGATCCCTGAACCAGAGTAGCTCTAAGCACTGCCACATTTCCCCTCCCTCCCAAGATTAAGTAAAAAGAAAATAGGGTCCAGAGATTATAGTGCAGTGGG
>JAJIBD010032028.1:0-85573 GCA_021461705.1 Cryptotis parvus | reverse complement strand
TCTATCTAAATTGTGAACTTAGAATAATGTAAAGATTATTCACATGTATCTGGCATAAAATATATCCAATGAATGAAGTGGATCCAGTCCAATAGTCTTTAGATATTAGTTACACATCTGAAAAGTTTTATTAAACAAAACTCTTGGATTGTTCTTGTCCATAATTCATTGTTCTCCTGAGTACTACAAAAGTTCCCTTCAAGAACTCACATATAAAAAAAATGCACATGATGGCCTCTAAGTGCATGTATTGCAATCCACAATATGCAAGAGAAGGAAAAGAGAGAGAGGGAGAGAGAAAAAGAGATAAAGAACCTGCCATGGAGGCAGGTTGTGGGGAGGAAGGGAATTGGGGACATTGGTGGTGGGAAATGGGCACTGGTAGAGGGCAGGGTGGCGGAAACCTCCAAACATGAACAACGTTGTAATTGTAACCTCACGGTGGTATAATAAAATATTTTAAAAAAGAAATTACATTTTATACCTGGATACTGGTTTGGATCAAGCACTATTTGACTGTGTGTGATGTGAGGAGTGGGGCTCCAGCAACAGCAACAGAATAAATGGTGTTTGCTGTGTGCAAGGCAAGTGCCTTACCTACTCTCCTGTCTCTCCTGACCTGAGTGAGTTAAGTGTCTTTGGACGTCATTGCCTCACTACTTCTGATTTATAGTTCTGGTTAATGCTTCCTCATAACCTCTGGTTAAAGAGTTTACCTCATAATGTTGAGTGTGTTCTTGAGCACTTTACTGCACTAAAATGCAAGTATTCAATCCCTGGTCTCTAGTAGAAAGAATAATGTAGTGCCATATGAGTTTTAATCCAGTTACAGATATTCTTACATTTTAACTTGGTATTTAATTTGAGGCTCACATAATCATTATTTGAAAGTATTAAATGGAATTTTACCCAGGCATTTATATGTTTGGGTCCTGACATGACCACACTTTGGGACGTCTTGTTTCCATCTATACTGTGGTCTCACTGAGTATGATTTCTTTTTCCTTTCTTCTGTACATTTTGTTATATTCAACCTATGTGTGGATTTTCTCAGTCCTTGAGTCTTACTAGCCATTTAAATTTTAATTCCAACCTTGACGCCTTCAAAATATCTTCCCTTTGCTCTAACATTTAATGATATCTAGATGACACAGGCTCTACCATATAATGTAATTTTATGTGTAGTAGAAACATAATGCCATTTCATGACTCAGGTTGTTTAGCATCATTTCACAGTGGTAAGGCAGTAATTATATCTTGTGTTTAACTCTTATCCTGGTTGACCCTATTTTAACACAAGAACTCACCTGAGTTCTTTTTTTCTTTTTAAAAAAGTTTTTTATTTTTACAATTACAAAGATATACAATTAAAAGTTCATATTTGGGTTTTGGTCATACAGTGTTCCAGCACCCATCCCGTCACCAGTGCCCATCTCCCACCACTAATGTCCCCGGTTCCCTCCCCACCCCCAGCCCTCCTCCATGATTTCTTTCCATTTCTCTCTCTTTCTCTTTTCCTTTCCCTCCAGACTGTGGATTACAGAATATACATTAAAGGGTTGTCATGTGTATCTTTTTGCCTCTATTTAATGCTCAGTTCTAGGTTGGCATTAGTACCCTCAACAATTGTTAGCACCCTGTTCCATTTTCTGTCTTACCTAGCCTCTGACTCCCACACGTTTGTGATAATTTCCACCTTTGACAAGACCTCCCTGATATATGTTTCACTTGACCTTGGATATTGGTATCTTAATATGTACATATATATTTATGTTATGCAGATAAATGCAGTCATTCTGTATCTGTCTCTCTTCTGGCTAATTTCGCTCAACATAATCTTCTCCATGTCCATCCATTTATAGGCAAATTTTATAACTTAATTTTTTCCTAACAGCTGCATAGTATTCCATTGTGTAGATGTACCAAAGCTTTTTATCCAGTCATCGATTTTCGGGCACTCTGGTTACTTCCAGATTCTGGCTATTGTGAATAATGCTGCTATGAACATAAAAGTAGGGATGGTGTTTCCGCTGCATATTTTTGGTTTCCCAGAGTAGATTCCCAGGAGTGGTATGGCTGGGTCAAATGGGAGTTCAATTTCTAGTCTTTGGAGGAATGTCCATTTTGTTTTCCAGAAAGGCTGTACCACCCGGCATTCCCACCAACAATGGATGAGTGTCCCCTTTTCCCCACATCCACGCCAGCACTTGTTGTTCTTGCTCTTTTGAATATGTGCCAGTCTCTGTGGTGTAAAGTGGTATCTCATTGTTGTTTTGATTTGCATCTCTCTGATGATTAGTGATGATGAGCATGTTTTCATATGTTTTTGGCCATTTGAATTTCTTCCTTGCTAAAGTTTCTGTTCATTTCTTCTCCCCATTTTTTGATGGGGTTGTTTGTTTTCTTCTTGTAAAGTTCTACCAGTGCCTGATATATCCTGGATATTAACCCCTTATCAGATGGGTATTGGGTGAATATTCTTTCCCATTCTGTGGACTGCTTTTGTATCTTAGTCACTGTTTCTTTTGAGGTGCAGAAGCTTTTTAGTTTCGTGTAGTCCCATATGTTTATCTTTTCTTCTAGTTGCTTTGTTAGTGATGTTTCACCTTTGAAGATGCCTTTAGCTTCAATGTCGTGGAGGGTTTTTCCTATATTTTCTTCAATGTACTTTATGGATTCAAGTCTGATATTGAGATATTTAATCCATTTTGATCTGATTTTTTGTGCATGGTGTTAGACACATGTCCAAATTCATTTTTTACATGTTGCTGCCCAGTTTTCCCAGCACCACTTGTTGAAGAGGCTTTCCTTACTCCATTTTAGACTCCTTGCACCTTTATCAAAGATTAAATGATCATGTGTTTGAGGTTGTTTCGTGTCAGAATACTCAATTCTATTTATAGGTCCACAGGTCTGTTTTTATTCCAATACCATGCTGTTTTAATTACTACTGCCTTGTAGTACAGTTTGAAGTTGGGAAAGGTGATGCCTCCCATCTTCTTTTTCCCGAGGATTGCTTTAGCTATCCTTGGGGGGTTTATTGTTCCACACAAATTTCAGGAGCGTTTGGTCAATTTCTTTGAAGAATGTCATGGGTATCCTTATAGGGACTGCATTGAATCTGTACAGAGCTCTAGGGAGTATTACCATTTTGACAATGTTGATTCTCACCATCCATGAGCATCACCTGAGTTCTTAACTCAACCTATGTATAGACTTTTCTTTAAATGATATCAAAGAGATAGTTTCAGTCCATTACTTCATTCCTAAACCCTCTTTTCCCTGGGGCCTAACATTAGGCAACTTAACTTCTTTTCCTGGAAGGTTGAGGTCAAGATGCTGAGTCAAGACACTCATTGTCAAGATCTCTTCAAAGGTCAGGGATCTGCTTTCTCTCTACTAGGTCTTTTGACACCAAGTAGATTTCACTCATGATGGGAGTTTTAGAAACTCAAAAGCAAAGCTCAGAAAAGTGTACCATTTTGGTTAAGTTTGGGTTTTGTGTGTGTGTGTGTAATATCAGAATCATCCAATACTGTCCACACTGGTTTCTTTGCTCTCAGCTCATGCTGCTTATTTTCCTGGAAATATCTGTATTTTTTAAAGGAAGGAGTGAATTAAAATTCATGATCCAGCTGTGTGGAGCCTCGAGTGCCTATTGCCAGTGTTAAGGTGACTTCCTCCTCTCTTGAACGTCAAAGAGGAAGTCAAGTGGAAAAGCTCCCATTCTTAAGTTTGATGCTGAGAATTGGGGTTTTACTCTCATATTGTAATATTACATAATCACAGGTGAGCACAATGTCTCATAACATAAGACAACATTTAAAATACATCTATTTGTTTCTTTTTTATTTTGTACTCTGTATATATCTTTGGGGATTAGAATATTCACAATTAATAAATCAAACCTAAAGAACATTATATTTTTTCTCAGTTTATCTCTAGAGGGGAAGAATTTCTAAGAAAAGCACACATGCTGAGGAAATCTTGGGTCTATTCTGTCTTTGGGGATGTTGGACACTAGCATTTGAATTTTTAATTATAGAAAAATTATTGTTGTGGTTATGGTAAAACGTTTACAAAGTGTTGTTTATGGTTGTGATGTAGAGTTACTGCCTTTCACCACCATGGAGGTGCTAGTACCCTCCACACTGTTCTTATATTGCCTCTAGTCCACTCCTTATAACCTCTCTGCTCCTTTCCTCCTGCTTAGTAATCTCATTTTGTAACCCAGGTTAGGAATTTGTTATTATTTATTACTATTTCCTTGTTTTCCTGTATACCGATGAGTAGTAAGACCATCTAATATTTGGAACTAAAATTTTGATTTCTTAAATGTTCTCTGCATTTTTGAACACTCAACAGTGCTCAGGGATTACTACTGACTCTTTGCTCAGAGGTATCTCCTGGGGGTGCAGATGACCATTTGAGATGCTGGAAATGCAGCCCAAGTTGGCCCTGTGCAAAGGAAAACACCCTCTTCATTTTACAGTCTCTTCAGTCTGAATATTCACATTTTTAACAAAAGGACTTGGGCCTTAGTCCAGGACTTAAGGGCACATACTTTGTGACAACTTGACAAAGGGTCAATCCCTTGTGCTACTTGGTCTTTGGAGCAGTGCTGGGTGTCTCCCCAGAGTGTGGCCCTGGAGCCCTTAAGCACTGCTGGAGTAATCCTGTGGGCCCCAGTGTTGCAGGAACTGAGTAGTACTTTATCCCTATGCCCTGGCACTGAACCACCTGCCTGAGGCTTAGTATCTCTGCTAGAGGCCTAGAGGATCCGGAACCCAACAAAATTTTGTGTGTGTGTGTGGCGTGTGTGTATGTGTGTGTCTGTGTGTGTGTCTATGTGTGTATGTCTGTGTGTGTGTGTGTGTGTGTGTGTCTGTGTATGTGTGTCCAAGTTTCTTTCTGGTAGAAAGAAACTTGTAGTCTTCTTGGCCCTTTTCTACCCTTTCTTAAAATTAATGGAAATAGTCCTAATTTAGGAAATGGACATCTAGCAATGGCTGATGGTTAAGATACCCTCATTCACATTTTGAGTCCCTCGAATATGCTGTCAGAGTAATGACATGCTGCTCTATTATTTTCTGCTATTTTCCTTGACACATTTTAGATGACCAGTAAAGGAATTCTGACAGTTTGAACTACTCCTTTGCTAGATTATAAAGTCCTAAGAGGCACTACATATTGTTTCATCAGTGTGAAACTTAGGCTTTCATAAATAGAGGGTAATCAAGTATTTACTTTTGTAAAATGTAAAAATATTGTAATAAGACTGGGAAAGGAAATTATGAAGATTAGTGATTGTCAGACACAGTAATTATATGAACAACTTGGAAAGTTTTCAAGTTGCATCATCCAGGAACCCCCTCAGACTACCTAAGGGAGTGAGACTATTTTAGGTATTTTTATAAGCCTCCCCAAATTATTCATTCGATGATCAGAATTCAGACTCACTGCTCTAATACACTGAAATTTATCTGTCTTACCATAATAGAAATATCAAAAGAAGACAGAACTTCTGACATATTTCAGCAATCAACAATTTTACTAAGAATTGGCATGACTGTTACTACTTCCATAATAATATGTTTATTTTATTTTGAATATTTTAGTCTTGGGGCATCCAGGTTTAACGGGACATATGTTCGTAATTGATGTTGGAGAATTAGGACAGATACTATCTCAATACAGCTTTTCTTCATTGGCAAAAATATTCTGTGACTGGCACTTTTCTCTCTAATTGTTTGGAGTTCCAAAGAATTAATTTGAGAGAGATGAAGGGGAAGAAATCTATTTCACTAATAATTTTTCCTTTCATGGTCTTTTCCTCCTAAGGAATGGGTTGGTGCCTAAACAATCAGTTTTGTAACTCAGCACTCACAGTTTCAGAATGATTGTTTCATAAAGTTATTGAAAATATAATGCAACATAAATAAGTTTATTAAAAGACTAAAAAAGATAATTAGACAACACAACCACAAATGAAACAAAAGTTAATCTGCTTTCAAAGACAATGCCAATCCTGGATACACAAGTCACTTTAAACTGATTCCAACCTAGAAGTGTGGGGCCTCCTGTCACAGTGCTCCATTATATCCTACAGGAAGCAACCAATCAAGCTGCAAAACCAACATTTTTTCAGCTGGATGAAAGAGAAACCAATAACACAAGAGAGGTTCTATAAAGATATTTATGACTTCAACCACTGTTTCACAGACTGGTGCTGATCCTCAAGAAAACATAGGCTGAAAACCACTTGGTTAGAACTGCTGGTCCATCAGCAGGCATGAAAGCAGGCAAGACGGGCACATGTCAGCATGTGTCGGGAGCTCGGAAAACACTGCTCAGTGATAAGCAATGTACAAAGGGAAAGTGACCTCTATATTTGGAAGCTTCTTAATTTGAATGAGTTTGGGTAATTTTAGTTACTTTCCTTCCCAAATATTGTTTGCTAAATATACTATTAACCCTTTCTAGAAATTCTCAGGTGGTTTAACAACAAAGGTTGCACATTGCAGAAGGGCATTCTGTGGTAATACCGACTTTGCTGTCCTGTCATTTCATTTTTCATGCTTCAGATATGTTTCTCCAGTTATTCTTGATTCTTGAAGGAACATTTGCTTTTCAAATGTATTTTATTGATATGATATTAAAGAGCAAAGGTAGGAATAACAGTAATTGGGATTTTCTCCTCTTACATTTTTATACATGGGATATTGCTAAATTATTTTAACATAGTGTACAACTTATTTTACTTTTTTGCGACCATCTTCTTTTTGTCCACCCCTTCTCAGGTAACCTAGTTTTATTATTAATGTTCACTAGTTTGTCTTTTAACTTTGTTTTGTCCATCAATTTTATATCTTTATTTTACACAGATAGATAAATAGTCATCCAATCTTTGTCTTTTTTCCTTCTGCCTTATTTTGTTTTTCATACATTCCTCTAGTACTCTCAACTTTATAAATGGTGAGCTTTAACCTTTTACAGGTGAATACTAATTTGTTGTGCATTGTCAATTCTTTATCAATTGTAGTTCCTTATCAATCATCTATTTATGGGAGCTTCAGTTGCTTTCATAATTTAGCCATCCCAAATAACATCACAATATAACATTGTCTCAGTGTTTTTGTCTTCTTCAGATACCCAGAAGGTGGCTCGCTGGGTTACATGGTATCTCCTTCTCTAAGTTTCACATTTGGTGTTGAAGAGCTTGTACTCAATAGTGTTTGAAGGCCAGAGCCACTCCAGACAGTGCTGGGAGCAGGGTACCAGGGATGCTACTTTTAGTTTCATAAGGAAGTTCCATAGGACTTCCAAAATGGTTGCTACCAGTTTAGATCTTTGCCTACAGTGCCCTAGACTTCCTTTTCCTGTATACCCTCCCTAGCACTTCTTGTTATTGCTGCCTTTGCTATAAGACATGCTCATAATTTGGGGGTGGCATATCATGGTGGCCTTAATATGCATTTCCCCAATGATCAGGAAGATTGAGCTTTTCTTTTGTCTATGACATTATCTGTGTCTTCTTTGGAGAAGTCTATAAATATTTTCTGACCTTTTTTTCCTCAGTTGGGTTTTGTTAAGGTGTATGAGTATGCATTCATTGAATATTAGTCTCTTGTCACTGTGAGGCACATACAAATCAATATAAACCAAATGGGTTGTGTTTCTGTGCTGCAAAAATGTTTTGCAATATAATGTGGTCCCAAGTTTTGATCTTGATGTTTATTTCCTTTGCTCTTGGGTTCTAATTTCTAAAATAATTTTTAATATTTATTAAAAACTTTAGACCTATGCTATATTCTATCTACATTATGGTTTACATTTAAATTTATTTGACCATGATTTTTAATATAACTTTTTTTGAGATGTTCATGGAGTATCATATATGAAAATTACATAGATTAAAATTAATTTTCTTGGCTTTTTATAAAAATAGAAGCCACTTTCAAATTTAACTTGAAAATTAAGCAAAAATGTAAATACATTTACTTTTAATCCATGTTTCACTTTGTCTTTGTATAAAATTGAGAATTTCTAAGATTTCAGGTCCGTTAATAAATTAGTATGATCTTAAATAAGAATTTAATTGAATGAATCATATAACTCATTTTTGATGACTAGAACTTGGAAGCATGCATTTAATTTAGAGAAAAGAAGTTGCAGTTTTAAAGATCAAGATGCTAATAACAATGATAATATAGCTAGCAATTATCAAGCTTTTATTAAATGACAGGCATGGCTTTATTGGTTTCACATGCATTTCCCTACATCTTAATAGCCTGGATAAAATAGAACATTTACATTCCTATTAAACTGACTAGATAAAAGAAAGGTTAAGACCCCATTTTTCAACATGGTTCCAATATAGAGTCTAAAAATTACATGAGTCAAATAATCATTTACTAGTAATTATGAAAGGCAGTATCATAGATTTAAAACATCACGATAGGTTTGAATTTGTGGGCAAAGTTTTCTTCTCAAAGTTATAAGAGGTTGTCTTAAATATTTTAAAGTTATACATTTTGTCTTCTTAATTCAAAATCAAAATAATAAAATAAGAAATTTTATTTAGGGGTGGTGGTAGAAGTGAAACTGAGGACATTGGTGGTGGGAAATGTATGCTAGTGGACGGATGGGTGTTGGAACATTGCATGGCTGAAACACCACCATGAATAGCTTTATATATGTGCATTGCATGGCATTTCAAATTTTTTTAATAAAAAGTTTATTTTTTTTCTGGATTTTATTTAGTTTACTTCTACAGAAATTGCAATATTGCTGCTTGTCTGTAACCACCTAAAGTTAGAAAATACAGCTTGAATTTTGAAAACAATTCAGCAATTACCTAGAATAATATTCTTTTCTAAAGAAATCTTTGATTTTTGTATACATGCAGAAAACACATGAGTTATAATTTACACAAATTCATGTAAATTTCACAAAGAGAATCACCCATGTATTTAACTATAACCCAGTCAAGAGATCCCTAGATCTCTGTATCCTCCCTGCATGCCAGCACTAGTAGATTGATTAGGTCTTCTTTGTACAGTGTCTCTGTTTTGATTATTTTTGAAACATGTCCCCTGTATTTTTAAGACTGTTAGCATAAAGTTTATAATAAAATTTTAAACAATGTGTAGACTATTATTTCTTTTATTTCTTTTTATTTTTAGCTTAGTCACCTTGATTTACAATGCTGTCCATGATAGATTTTCATGCATACAACATTCCAACATCCAGCAGTGGATGAGGGTCCCCTTTCTCCCACACTGGTTGTTTTTGTTCTTTGTGATGTGTGCTCATATCACTGGTGTTATATTTTATCGTTGTTTTGATTTTATTGCTGTTTTGATTTTATTGTTTTTGTTGCTGTTTTGATTTGTATTTTCCTGATGATCAGTAATGAAAATTTTTTTTTCCTATACCTGTTGGCCATCTGTGAGGAAGTTTCTGTTAATCTCTTCTCTCCATTATTGGATGCTTGATTATTTTTATCTAGTTAAATTTTATAAATGATTTGTATATTTTGCATACAATCCTTTGTAGATAACTGGTGAGCAAATATCTTCAACAAATCTGTGAGATGTCTTTTTATTTATTTATTTTTTTACAATTACAAAGATATACAATTAAAAAGTTCATATTTGGGTTTTGGTCATACAGTGTTCCAGCACCCATTCCTCCACCAGTGCCCATCTCCCACCAACGTCCCCAGTTCCCTCTACCCTCCCCCAGCCCTCCTCCATGGCAGGTTCTTTATTTCTTTCCCTTTGTGAGATGTCTTTTGATTCTGGTAACCATTCCTTTTTTTTTTTTTTTTTTTTTTTGTGATCTAGAGGCTTCTTACTTTGATGTTTGACTTTCATTTATTTTTGATTCCCTTTGCCAGTTTGTCAGTGACATGAACTCATTGAAGACACCTCTAGATTCAATGTCATAAGTATTCTGCCTAGGTTTTCCTTGTTTATGACTTCAGATGTGATATCAAGATATTTAATTCATTTTGCACTGCCTTTTGTGTGTGGTATTGAGAAAGGGGTCTGATTTCACCTTTTTAGAAGCTGTGACGGACCAGTTTTCCCAGCACCATTTTGTTGAAGAGACTTTCCTAATTCTGCTTCTTCTCTTAGTCTTTTTTCAAAGATTACCATTTCATACACCTGTGGCCCTGTCTGTCGGCTCTTGGTTCCATTTCACTGGCTTGAGAGTTTCTTTATTGTGACACCACACTGTGGTACTACTTAAAGTTGGGGAAAGAAGAACCTATATTCTGGTATTTTAGTTTATTTTTTGAGGGTTATTTTGGCTATTCTATTTGTGAACTTAATTACTTCATACACATTCAACAGCTTTTGACCTATGTCTTTAAAAACATAATGAGTGTTTGTGTAAGTACTGCATTGAATCAGTATAGTGCTTTGGGTTGTATTGTCATTTAAAAAATGTTGATTCTTCCAATATATAAACAGGGATATTTCCATTTCCTTAGTTCTTTTTTCACATTTTAGTAAGGATTTATGTTTTTCTTTAGTAAGCCTTTCACTTCTTAGATTGGTTCCAAAGTATTTGATTTTTTTTTTTTTTTTGGCTTTTTTGGGTCATACCCAGCAATACTCAGGGTTACTCCTGGCTCTGCGCTCAGGAATCACTCCTGGCACTGTGTGGGGATCATATGGGACGCCGGGAATCGAACCTGGGTCGGCTGCATGCAACGCCCTACCCACTGGACTAATGCTCTGGCCCCATATTTGATTTTTTTTTGAGGTATAATTGAGATTTTTTAAAAATCTCTCTTCTGTTTATTTGTTTGCATATAGGAATATCATGGGTTTCTGTGTACTGATTTCATAGACTGCCACTTCACCATACAGGTTTATTGCTGCTAAGAGGTGTTTCTGTTTTGTTTGTTTGTTTTTCTAGAGTCTTTAGGGTTTTCTTAGTATAATATCAATTCATCTGCAAAACAGTGATAGTTTGGCTTTTTTCTCTTTTTTTTGACTCTTATAACCCTCCAAGACTGAACCCAGAGGAATAAGAGCACCTGAACAGACCAATTCTCATAAAGAAAATTGAAATTTTAATCAAAAGTCTAGCCCAGAACAGAAGCTTGAGCCTGGGTGGGTTTACTAATAAGTTCTTCCAAGCCTATAAAGACTGCTTCCTTCTAATCATTTTCAGTCTCTAGAGAAAGTTTAAGAAGCAGACGTGCCCCCCCCCACTCCCACCACTTTCTTTTTATATATTTATTTATTTATCTATCTATCTATTTATTTATTTATTAACAATTACAAAAATGTTCATATTTGGGTTTCAAGCTATATAGTGTTCTAGCACCCATCCCTCCACCAGTGCCCACCTCCCATCACCATGTCCCCGATACCCTCCCCCTCCCTAGTAGCCTGCCTCCGTGGCAGGTTCTTCATCTCTTCTCTCTCTCTCTCTCTCTCTCTCTCTCTCTCTCTCTCTCTCCCCCCCCCCCTTTCATGTTGTGGATTGTAATAGACTTTCGACAATTATTGACCACTGTTCCTTTCTCTGTCTTACCTAACCTCTGCTCCCACACATTTGTGGTAGTTTCCACCTTTGGCAAGACCTCCTGATCCACATAGCCACCACTTTCTATGAGGCAAACTACCCAGATCAACCAAAAAGGAAAACTATAACCTGCATCATTGATGTATACAGATGAAGAGATTCTTAATAAAATGTTAGCCAGCCAAATCTTAAAATACATCAAAAAAAATCTTACACCTTGACTAAGTTGGATTTATCCCAGGAATATAAGGATTGTTTATTTATTTAAAAGTCTTTTTGTTTTAGGCACCGTGGTATACAAAGCTGTTAATGGCAGGATTTTGTACATAAAACTTTCCAGCCCCACATCCTCCACCAAAATAGGCCTCCATTGTTATCCTAATATGGTTTAGTATTTATAAGTCAATCAACTTAATGCATTATACCAATACCAGGAAAAATAAAAACCACATGATCATATCAATATACGCAGAAGGAGCATTTGAAAAGATCTATTCCCACCTTTGATTTAAAGACCACTCAATAAAATGGGAACAGAAGGGAATTTCACAACAGAGTTAAAACCATGTACTGCAGACCCACAGCAGACATCATACTTGGCAGAGAAACTCTGGACACCTTCCTTTTAAGATCAGGCACAAGACAAGGTTGCCCACACTCACCACTATTATTCAGTAGAGCACTGGAAGTTCTTGCCATTGCAAGTAGACAAGAAAGAGATATTTAAAGCAGCCAGATTAGGATATAATTCCTAGTATTACTACTAGTATTTTTCTTCTTGATCAACATTGCTAGACTTTTCAAAATAAATAAATAAAACACCAACCAACTTTTATTTTAAAATCCTTTTCTATGCTTGCCTCATGTTTTATCTCTGATTTGTAATTTGTTTTTTTGTGCTTTTGGAGATTTAATTTGTCATTGTCAAAGATGGCTTCTTAAGCTGGGTTCTTACCATCTTATGATGAATTTTAGCTGTATTTTTGGTAATATATATTGAAGATTATGATCTGTATAAGCTTTTACTCTATGTATATCCTATTTTAACTAATATTTAACTATTAAGTTTCTCAATCTTGAAATTTCAACTAGTTTTTTTAATCTAAAAAAGCATTAGGTGAATTTTCAATTTGTTATGTATTTCATCTTACTTAATATTGAAATTTTTATTTGAGTGAATTTAAAGTGTACTACTTACTAGAGTTTGACTTTATTTTTATGTCAAATTCAAATATTTGCTTTTATGAACCAATGTCAAAATGTTTTGTTGCCTAAATTTAATATAAAAACAAAGATTTCAGATGATGGACCATTGAAAACACTACATGAAATTATTATATAAAGCCTATAAGTATTTATATGCTAGATACATTATACATAATATTGCATGTGAAGCATATCTACTTTTTAATTGAGGTAGTATTGATTTGCAAGACTGAATATGCTTTCAAGATATTGTTCCACATCTTTAAAAAATTTATTATATCACACCCAAATCCAAGAACCAGTATACTACTACCACTGTACGTTGAACTCCCTGATTTTAAGTGTTTAAATATTTAATACTCATTTATTGGCAATAGTAGAACATTCAACTCATTCAGCCTGATAATACAATTGTGACTTTCTTAGGATAGTAGTCTTGTACCATATGTGGGATATTAGAAAATAAAATTTTCAATGCTTCAAGTTTTATAAAGATTATTAATAATATATAATTAATCATAGAATTAATAATATGTATATATAAGCATACATATGTAGTCTTAAAGTATCATTTGAATTTTACTAATTAAGTGAACATTTGACTCCAAACAGCAAAAATGATGACTGTAAAAATAATTATCCTGGAGCAATAGTATTTGATCAGTCATAATTTTATGTTTCTATATATATTAAAGGATGTTTTAAAAAGGCAGTAGAATTAATATTTAATTTAGCATTAGGAGAGTAAGAGTACATTTTCTTATTGAAGTAATTAATGGCAATCTAAAATTCTAATTCAGTTTGTTATAACATATAGCTTTGATTTAAAAGCATGCATTTACTGCAGTGAATATTAACCTTTAGGTTGGGAAGAACTGTACTAGGATAAATTGATAAGAATTTAAAACTGTTCTAGTATAGTTCTACAATAGGTACAGATCATATATTTTCCAGTTTCTGGTAAAGAATTTGTGAATTTTCTCAGAAATCCTCAAAGAAACAGAATGGGGTTTGTTAAATTATTCACTGTATCACTGTATTCCCGTTCATCATCGATTTGCTCAAGCAGGCACCAGTAACATCTCTATATGTCCTGTCTTATACTAGTAGAGCCCAAGGGCATCTGCTTGCTCCAGGGACATAAAGAGCCTAAAACCATTATATTAGGTCATGGGAATGAGGTCTATAATTGTTACTGGTATTTGGCATATCAAATACGACACGGGTAGCTTGTCAGGCTTGCCGTGTGGGTGGTGTTAAATTATTATTTGAGAATATTAAACACCCTATTTTTAAAAAGTGTGATCAATGTTTATATATCTTATATGAACTAACTGAATTGGTCTCTGGTGTTTCTCATTATGATTTTATTCTATAACTTGTATCACTTGTCTTCTTGTTGTTCATCGATTTGCATAAGTGGGCACCAGTAACAGTTCCAGACATCCTGTTGCAAGCAAGTGTAACCCAGTGGCATCTGCTTACTCCAGGAAAAGGAAAAGCCTCAAACCATTCCATCAGGTCATGGGAATGAGGTTCATAATTGTTACTGGTTTTTGGCCTATCAAATAAAACATGGGTAGCTTGCCAGGCTCTGTGTTGTAGGTGGTATACTCTCAGTAGAAGTCTCTCATCTCGAGCATTTACTGATGAAACTCAATGGGGGAAAGATCAGGTTTTCTCTTGGGTGGAGCTCTGAGGAGCTAAGGAGTCTGGATGTTGAGAATGACTGACCTCATGGTGTGGGGGTTGTTCTGGCTTCCTGCCAGGCTCACTGGGATGACAGGTCACAACTAGAATCTGCCTAGTACTGTATACAGTGTATAAATGTAAAAGATACTGGGAAGGACCTGATCCTAACATCTAGTACTATTTAAGATTGTCATGCGGCAGTGTAGTAGTTGCTTGCTGACATAGCTGTGGGTCTGGCATGTCTCTCTTCCGGGGTAGCTGGCATGGAGGTGGAGGAAAGGGCGGAGAAGACCAAATTCCCCGCTCCAAGTCCGGCCAACCGCCCCCGCGTGTGAGCGAATCCTTGGAGCAATGTTCCTATGCTTGAAATTATAAGTGTTACTCTTAGTCTCAGATTATTAAATTATCTTTTTGGTTGGCCTATGTCAGTTGTACTTTAGGCCCAAATGGATTTTTTTTTTTGTTTGAAGGAGAAGGAAGGAGACAATTTCTAATGGAAAACACAAATAGAAATTCCATTATAGAATAATGTGGACTTCTGTTAACTGATTTACCTTGTATTTTATTTAGCTTTTATGAAGTGGGGGTTCACCTATGACCTCATATTATTAACCCTAACCCTACCTTTATCCTGAAGCACCTTCTTTGATACAATGAGAAACTAAGACTTTATTCAGTTGTGTTTTACTGAGTTGGTTTTCTCATGATGAAATGGATTCAGTTGGTTGAGCTTGTGATTCTTAAGCCTCTTTTGACTTTAAATTTTCTTTTAGCTTTGATTTATTTTTTAAGATTTCAGGAATTAGAGGATAAAGAAACTCTCGAGTAATCTTATTTTTACTTTTCTAAAGGACAGTAAATATTTGACCAAGTTTCTCTTAGTTTACAAACAGTAAATTAAAAAAAAAACTCTTGGAGTTGGAGAGAAAAAAAAATAATAAGTAGGGAGCTTTTCTTGCCAGGGCTGATGTGAGTTCAATTAGCAGCATAATATATGGTCTCCCAAGTTCTGCCACGTGATCCCTGAACCAGGAGTAAGCTCTAAGCACTGCCACATTTCCCTCCTCCCAAGATTAAGTAAAAGAAAATAGGGTCCAGAGATATAGTGCAGTGGGTAAAGTGCTTGGCTTGTATGTCACTTTGGGGTCCATGCACCATATTGGTGCCTGAATAGCAGCAGGAGTGATTCTTGAGCACAGAGACAGGGGAAGCTATAATATTGAGTATGCCCCCAATAGAAACAAAAGAAGGACACAGGAACAAACGTGCTTATAATTTTCTGTTGCTTCTTACTAGTTTGATAATCATTCTTCAGCAGACATTTTCTGAGAGTGTCACAATATGCTAGCCTTTTCATTGACTTTTGGGTAAACAGACTGGACATGTTAAATACATTCTCCTCTTTTAGAAGAGTGTTTTCTGTTTACAAGATGGGGCATTGGTTGTTATTTGGAACCCATATGTAGTATTGAACCCACCCCCTCTCCCCTTTACAGGCCTTGAAATGAGAATATCTTTGTAGCTACAGGAATTCATGTGGAAGCTCAGATGTGGAGTTCAGTCATAGACCTGAGGCTTTTCCAATCAGTTTGTCAGTAAAGGTTCCAAGACAGCAGTAGTTCTCCTGAACTAATGGATAAACGCTGCAGCTGTCAGGCAGCTAATCAGGTGATCAAATCAGCTTCTGCAATTGCACTCCCAATCAGAGGGAATAGCGCTGTGGGAAATCTCAACACATTTTACCCGGGGAAAACATTTTACGATCAAAGATTGTGGCAGATTGGGGCCGGAGCGATAGCCTGGTCGGGTAGGGTGTTTGCCTTGCACGTGGCTGGCCCATGCCGGCCCAGGTTCGATCCCAGGCATCCCATATGGTCCCCTGAGCACCGCCAGGAGTAATTCCTGAGTGCAGAGCCAGGAGTAACCCCTGAGCATTACCGGTGTGACCCAAAAAGGAAAAAAAAAAAAAAAAGATTGTGGCAGATCTAATATCTAGGTCCTTTCTTCAATGGTTGCAGCAGCTCCTCTCCTCCTTCCTGATAGTTCTCAGTCAAGGAATTTCACACATAAACACCCTTCCAGGCACATACCACTAAGAAGAATCTAAGATAGTGAACTACAGCACCAGATATTTAGGACAATTGAAGTAAAAGGAAAATATCTGTTAGGAGGTTGCAAAAGGTATCTCCAGTCCTCCTTGAGAGTAACTAACCTTTTGCCCAGGACAGGCACGTGCTAACCAAGAGCAGTGACAGAGTCCCCATGGGTATTTTGCCTGTGACTTGGCAACACAAACACTACTAAGTCTTCAGTTCCATTTGTGGAGCCTTTTGTCCTTTATCTTTCATTATGTGTGATGACTTTGTTGAGCTTGGGTCTAGACTAGATTTATTTAGGGGGGAGCCTTTTTGAGAGTGGAGGACCTGAAACTAGAGATCAGATCTTCTCTATCCTCCTACCAATGTTTCCTTTCAGCTACACTACACTTATCCATAGTCAAAAGAGAACTAAAATATGTTTTGGGGCTGGAGTGATAGTACAGCCAATAGCATGCAGTTGTCCAGGATTTAATCCCTGACACTCCATATGGTCCCCTGAGCCCACAAGAGTGATCCCTGAGTACAGAGCCTGGAATACCCCAAGCACTTCCGGGTGATATCAAATTTTTTTTAGTGTAATATGCTCATAAAATGTTATCCTTAGAAACTTGTTTACCATGTGAACTGGAAACAGCTTGGTGGACTTGGACAGATCTCTGTTTCCATGTCTTCAAAGTGGAAGAATGAAATCTCCCAGTGAGTTCTCCTGAGTATTGATGGCCTTTCCCCCAGTCCCAGAAATAGAAGTTGACACCCCAGGAGGGTCCGATGTTATGAAAGGCTTTCTAAAATGCTTGTCTGTGCATAGTTTTCCTTGTTTCTTTTGATTATTCTTATAGATGCTTTTTGAGTTCTGCTCTTGGCCTGAAGTAAAAACATTGCTAATATCACCAGAATTTTTAAGCTAGTGATTTAAGGAAGAAAATTTAATTCTGAGATTACAGTGACTATTTTTCTTAATTATTATTTTTTATTGTTTGTTTGGAAAATGAGAGTCTAAAATATTCCATAAGAAATCCCTCTTATTGATTCGATCCATCATATACAAGTGAATGCTTTCTGTCTGCCTGGTATTTTCAAATTGTCAGTTGGACTCATTTGCCTTATGAAAGCCTGCAACTTTTTTTCTTGGTGGAATATCTACTCTAAGAACTGCATTTAAATTTGTAACGGTCCTTTGCATTTATTTACATGCATATTCATTGCAACTAAGTTTTTTCTTTTTAGAATTATATAGACACTAAGATGATTCAACTTGGGTCTGGAACGATGGTACAGAGGGGACATTGTAGAGGTCCAACCTGAGCTTAATCCCTCGTACCCTGTAGGGTCACCCTTGCACAAAGTCAAAACAAGTAAGATTTGAGCACTGCTAGGTGAGGCTCAAATTATAACTGTAATGAAATCACTGAGTTTATTTCTGATAAATAATTAAAAAATCCAAATAGAAACTTTCTTCAAGACTCACTCCCATGTAATAAAAAAAATCCAAATAAAATTTTTTCTTCAAGACCCCCATGGTATAAATTATTAGCTTGGAGAATGAGTTCTTGGGGAGATAATATTTAAGACAGTAACTGAGCTTATGTTTTGAAATAAGGTCGATCGTAAGCAAACTGGTGACCTGGGGAACCTACACATCAGTAATTCTATCTACCTCCATTTTTGTGCTTACTCCGTGCTGCTGCTTTAGCATGGAGCTGCTTTTATAAAGATCAGTTTTTGAAAAGCTTTAGCAACTTTTATATTTCATTTTTCAAATCAAACATAACCCTAGGAAGGTGTTCCGTGTAAGGAAAATGCAATTCTACCCCTCTTTTTCTTTTGTCCTTTTGTTGTTGTTCAAAAAAAATAAGGCATTATTTCCATTTCTACATATGAGGAAACTGGACTTGGAAAAGTTATGAAACTCAACATCACATAGAAAGTATTTGGAATGAGTCAAATTTAGACTTGTTTGTCTCCAAATCTTTATTTCACGATTCGATGTTATAGTATCACATCATGAAATGGAAGTAGTTCCCCATTTCCACAGAACAAGAGGAACCCTACTTAGATAAATGGTAGATGACACCAGAGACAATTCCTTGGTCAAGTTACATTTTTCAGAATCAGTACACTGATAATAAACATGTTGTCATCTATTTTATTGGTACAGCAAGTCCAGATAATATTTGGAAAATTTTAGAGTCTAAAATTTTAGAGTGATGCCTTGAAGAAATCACAAAAAATGAAACAGTATTATAGCACAAAAGAATTAATATGAAGGTCAATCTAATATTTCACCTGGATGCTGAAAAATAGTAAAAACAAACAAAAAATAACTCTTGGAACCTTTATATGGAGTCTGGAGTCTGCTTAGTAGCCAAACAAAATAAAATGAAAAGCATCATTTTAGACTTGTTTGTCTCCAAGACTTAAATCAACCTATGGTGTGATTTAAAATTAAAAAAGAAATTCATTCTAAACCAACGGGGTATTTGTGGACAGACAATATTTGCTTGTTCATTCCAGTGACCCCGTGTTATGGAACAGAGGAAGAGAAAAAATCTTTGCTATTGTCTCCAATGAACATGAAGAGAAATGAGATCTGTGGCTTTTAAGTTGCTTGTTAGTTTTCTTATTTCCTTTTGTGCCTTCTCCCCCCCACCCCCACCCCTGACCTGGCATCACTAATGCCAAGTCTTGCTTTTTGTCTATCTTAACAATGCTAAAGTGAACAGATCCTATCATGGAATAAGGTATTTTCTGTTTGAATTTTTGTTTTCCTTTTCTTCCCTTTTTATATTCATTCTGAAAAAGAAATGGCTTACCACCCCCCCACACCAATACCCCAGAAGAATGCTTATGAACATCCACATGATTTTCCAGTTATAAAGAGATGTATTCCTGTCTCGGAGTAAATCTTTAGTGATTCACAGTTTCTGGTTAGCTTAATTGTAGACTGTTCTGTCATCTCTTTCACTGCCCTGGGTCAGTAATTTCAGTCACCCAGGATGACAAAAGACATTTTATTTAATGAGCTACACTATTCTGAGGCTGAAGGTATAAATATTCTTTTTATTGTCTAGTCCATGGGATTCTGCCCACCTCCCCTCTTGGAGCATTTGTGAAGATTTGAAAAGCACATCCTTGTCCTACTTTGGCTCTGAACCTCACATTAAACTCTAAGAGGATTTATAAGTCTTTGTAGGCATTTGGAACAAGTAGTTGGGTTCTGCGATAAGCAAACAAATTAGCTGACCTTCTTCTAATGACTCTTCCTTTCTCTCTGACACTGCTGCAGGCAGATGTGTTAAGGTAATCTGCCCAGCACACACACACATTTCCCCTGGACCAATTAGTGCTTGAAAATGTCCAAAAGAATATCCTATTTAATTAGGCATAGACAAAACACTGACTGCATGTGCCTCGTTATCTTTGACTGCTCCAATTTCCTTCAATGGTTCAAGATTCAGTTTTTGATATTGTTTTGGAAGTGATAGATCCTGTGCATGAGAAAGAAAAAATATTAAGGTTATCTTAGAAGTGGCAATGTTCTTTGACCACAGGGTCTTTATACTTTGCAGGGTGGGGGATTGTATTTCATATGCTTGACTGCTTGTTTTTCCTTATTTGCATAGAAACATCTCATCCCATAGTATTCACCCTTAATCTATTCCCCAGAGTTCTTTTTCCCCCTGCTTAATATTTCCCCCTGGTAAAAGCTTTTACAATCCAAATGAACATATCTATCCTAGATTTAGCATGTTGCTTCATCCACTTTTATAAATATGCTCATACACTAAAGAACAAATCTAGGGAACCAGTCCCTAAATGAGTGGCCAGGTCTAGGGTCTATCCTTACAGAATTGATAGGCTTCAGCAATTACTTGCATCTAGAGTGATGTCAGGATAATTTCAGTGCATGGATCTATGAAAAGCTTTACCAGGAACCTTTTGTCAGAAAGTGGGGAACAGCTCTTAGAAGTACTGTGGAAGCTGAGACTTGTTGGGTGAGAATGTGCAAGCTAACAAAAAGATTTTACAAAGGGAACTTTGTGGATTTGTGAGCTTCTAGTTCTGGAAAATATATACATGTTGATGACTTGGGTAGAAGAGTTGTTGCAAATAACGACTCAAATAAAAGCCAACTCAAATAAAAGCAAACTCGTTCAGTTGAGAAGATTTAATATGTAATTAAGCAATATGGGGTGGCCATGAAAATAGAATGCTGTTGGGATGAAGGGGGCTTCAACTCAAATCCCACCCCTGCTGTTTATTAATTGAATGCCTCTGGGCATACTGTTCAACTGCCAACCTTTATTTTCTCTTCTCTACCTAGTCTTTGTTCAGGACACAATAGCTTCTGTCTAATGGCATCATTTTGTTACTAATTCAGGACTCTGGGCACGATCTGAGAGCCATCTATCACATTCTATATTTGCGGTAGGGTGTTCAAGTTAGTCAACTCAAAGACATCCAATGGAGTGACAAATATTTGTTCCCTTTTTCTCATGGATGAGGTAATAGTTTTCAGGGTCAGATGAGCTGGGGCTTGGAAAGAGGGTCGTGATGTTGGGAATTTTCTTGCAAACTGCTAATTAATAAGGAGGGCAAATGAAATGAATTTTCAATTTTAGGTTTCGGTTTTGTTCTTGAGCCACGCCCTGAGGTGCTCAGGGCTTACTCCTAGTTCCACACTGAGCAGTCACTCCTTGCTCTCACTTAAGTATGATTCTTTTTTTTTAACATGTTGCTTTCAGCAGCATTATTTCTTTTATTTGATTAGCTTTTAACTTACAATGTAAGAAAATTAGAAATCTATTGTCCTCTGATGAGCACCTGGGAATTCCTGAAGAGAGCACTTTGAGTCTTGACAGAGATGTTAATTTCATGCAGGCATTCAAATGGAACCCAAAAATAGTATTTAAAAATCTGGGTCCTAGGATTGTCATTTTAACTGTGATGACTCTTTTTTTTTATTTTTATTTTTACAATTACAAAGATATACAATTAAAAAGTTCATATTTGGGTTTTGGTCATACAATGTTCCAGCGCCCATCCCGCCACCAGTGCCCATCTCCCACCACCAACGTCCCCGGTTCCCTCCCCCTCCCCCAGCCCTGCTCCATGGCAGGTTCTTTATTTCTTTCCCTTTCTCTCTCTTTCTCTTTTCCTTCCCTCCAGACTATGGATTACAGAACATACATTAAAGGGTTGTCATGTGTATCTTTTTGCCTCTATTTAATGCTCAGTTCTAGGTTGGCATTAGTACCCTCAACAATTTTTAGCACCCTGTTCCATTTTCTGTCTTACCTAGCCTCTGACTCCCACACGTTTGTGATAATTTCCACCTTTGACAAGACCTCCTGATATATGTTTCACTTGACCTTGGATATTGGTATCTTAATATGTACATATATATTTATGTTATGCAGATAAATGCAGTCATTCTGTATCTGTCTCTCTCCTTCTGGCTAATTTCGCTCAACATAATCTTCCCATGTCCATCCATTTATAGGCAAATTTTATAACTTCATTATTCCTAATAGCTGCATAGTATTCCATTGTGTAGATGTACCAAAGCTTCTTTATCCAGTCATCGATTTTCGGGCACTCTGGTTGCTTCCAGATTCTGGCTATTGTGAATAATGCTGCTATGAACATAAAAGTAGGGATGGTGTTTCCGCTGCGTATTTTTGGTTTCCCAGAGTAGATTCCCAGGAGTGGTATGGCTGGGTCAAATGGGAGTTCAATTTCTAGTCTTTGGAGGAATGTCCATATTGTTTTCCAGAAAGGCTGTACCAGCCAGCATTCCCACCAACAATGGATGAGTGTCCCCTTTTCCCCACATCCACGCCAGCACTTGTTGTTCTTGCTCTTTTGGGAGACCGTCTGGAGTGCCCAGGATTCAACCTGCCTCAGCAATACACAAGGCAGGTGTCCTACCCACTCTGCTATCTCCATAGTAAAGAAATAAAAGTAGTTTACAAGCAAGGTAAATTTCATGTTTTGTAGATTTTGGAACATTTTGGGCATAATTTTGTGCTTTATTCCTTTAATTAAAGAAATTGAATCTGGTGGAAGTAAGTATTTAGCAGTCTCCAAATCCAGATTTTATGAAAGCATTTCTATGGTGTACACATTTAAGCAGCATGTATGGGTATTGTGTGGGCAGCAGGTACGTGTTGGGGCCTCAGATCTTCAAAAGATCCTGGTGGTTCTAACCTTCCTGCTTTGCTGCATTTTAGGTTAGACAAGTTAATATCACCAAACCTCTATTTTCCATCTCTATAATAACAATGGTAATTGTTTCGACAATAATAAGCACCTCACAGTCATTTCTCCGGTCAGTTACTGTAATATAAATCACACACCACAGGTTTAGAATAGATTAGGATCAATTAGCAGTGACTATAATCTATGAATTTGAAAAACAAAAATGCCTAACTCCTGCCTATTTGTTGACCATAGGTAATTCTTAATATGAATAATTCCATTAAGACGCCAGGAAATGATGGCAGACTGTGTTAATGACCGGGGAGTAATAATAGGTATCCACTTATTTAGCTGTGGGTTTCTTTTAATAAACTTAGCTCTCCATGCTAATTTGCTGGGTTCTAGTAGAACCCACAGACAAATTTTTGCCATATGAAAATTTGATCAGAATGGTTCCTCAGGAATAGTACAGATAGTAAAACAGATAGCATTAACAGCTCTGATTTCTCAGTCACCAGATTTCTTGTTTCCAAAGTATTGCTTGGAACATTACCTCACTTTTGCAATGTTATTTTTTTTATGAAAGCATCACTATTGCAGTTCTTAGCAGTCCCATTAAAATGCCAGCATGCTATCCAAATACATAGTTCATTTTCTAAAATAATTATTGACCGTTACACATTCTAGGCCAACTGGAGGCAAACACCAGCTAAAATGATCTGTGACTTCACATCACTTAGGTTTATTGGGTACAGTTACTGTTTGATTTAAAAACAGAACCAAGCCAGAGTGATAGTATAGCGGGTCAGGTACTTGCCTTGTATGTGACCTGCCCATTTTTGATCCCCATACCACATGGTCCTCTGAGTGCACCAGGAGTGACCCCTGAACACAGACCCAGGAATAAGACCTGAGCACTGGGTGTGCTCCCTACACAAAGTATATTTCTAGTTCTTTGTGATGAGTAAAACACCCTTCATGATGAGCTTTAAGAATTGTTTTCTGAAGTGTTTAGACATTTCACCTGCAGTCGTCGAAACAGGTAGCAATATTAAAGACAGGTTCATTCTGAGTGTTAGTGATTTAAAACTTCAATTTCAACTTTGGCATTTTCAGAGTGTGTGTTGAAATGATTTGGAAGCTTTCACCATCATTTTCTTTTACTGGGTAAAGAAATCAGTGTAGTTTCCTTCAGGGCCAGCCCCAGGGGAACTAGGCAAGCGGACTGGATTTCCTATGATACAGTCATAGCAGTTTTGAGGAAAGCCCTACAGTATCTGGGATTGTCGGTTTACTGGATCTTGCCTTCTGTAAAGTCAGTGTCCTTTGTTCTGGGTGGGCTCTCATGTCCAAGTGCATCTCTTCTCAGGAGAACTTGTTTTGTAATTAGTTACAACTGAAAAAGGAAACCTTAAACATTCTCTGCAATGGGCGTATCCTCTACAAAGAGTGATGTACGTTCAGATGAAGTGAACAGACCTTAATGTGGGCTAGTGGATCTTTTCAGGACGAAGCTCATTTAGTCATCCATGGGCTTATACATAGTGTGGTTTTATCTATGGGCATGATTAGTATGGGATGACAGACAGGAACTGAGAGTCAGAAGCCCGAGTTCCTATCTCAATGTGTCAATGTGGCATTAAATAATATTTGATGATCTTAAAAGCCGAGAGTTGAAACATTTTCCTCTAAAATGAAGAGGCTCCAACTAGAGTGTTCTGTGAGTCTATAATCTCTTTCATCTTTTTTTTTGTGCACATATTTCTATTGAAATGCAGGTGAAAATGGCAAGATAGTATTTTTCAAATATATTTGAAACTGATCAGGGAGTAATGATTAGTTTCCCAACTCTATCATAAACCCAGTTTAATAATGTCAGCTTTTTGGTGCAAGTTGTAGTATAGCATTTGAAAAGGCTCTAGGAATTTCATACAGAATAATTCATAGGCACTTGAAGTAATGAAAATCATTTTGCATGTCAGGCTGTGACAGTGCCATGGGGCAGCACCAATAACTATGAAGTCTAGTCAAAACAAGCGAGCTTGAATAGAAACACAGATGCAAGAAAACACATCTGACCTAGCTAGCTTGGGTTACCAGAGATTCTCATAGATAAACTCCTATAAATACCACTTTGTAAGCCATTTTCTAATCAATAGTGTTGGTTTGGGTCAGACCCAAGACTTCTCCTTTAATGATCTCTACCACCAATTCTACGCTGAGGTGCTTTTGTTTAAATTACTCTAGCTCATTTTACTTTAGCTCTCCCCACTGTGTCCTTCATTCTCCTGGAGATCTTTTATAAGGTGTTAAAATTTTTATATTGTGTCTTCTCAAAATATCATCGGAGGACTTGATGCTCTGACCTAGTAGGAGTTTTAGTGTATTTCACTTCTAGAATATTTTCACATCTCTCATGCAAAGTCTATTTCAGTGCTAGATGATAAAAATTTGTAAATGTCTATTTTAATTGTGAAAAAAATTGAATGTATCCCAAAGGGAAGAATAATATAGAATATGCCCTCATTTATCATTAAATGTTATCTAGCTTCCACTATTCTCAATATTTTACCACTCTTCTTCTTGATTATTTTTATGAATCATTTTAATTGCACTCTACTGCTATAATTAAAAAATGATACTATTATGTATTCTGACTATAAATATTTAGAAAATCTCAGGTGAATACACAGAAAATTAAAAATAGACTATTTGATCTGATTCCAGAGAATGTTCTACTAGAATGCAAGTAGGCTATGCAGAATGCAGAATGCAACAGTTTTATTAATATGTGAATTTATGGGTAGGAGCAATAGCACGGCAGTTAGGGCTCTTGCCTTACATGAGGCCAACCTGGGTTCAGTCCCCAGCATCGTAGATGATCCCTGAGCTCATCAGGAGCAATCCCTGCCCACAAGAGCCAGGAGTAAAAACACAAAATGAAAGGTAACAACAAAAGTGTTTCTAATTAGAGACTAGAATAATTTAGAAGTTAGAAAATTATTAGAATCTTTGCTATTCTTTTACACAAAATTATAGTATATAATTCAGCCCTTATAATTGTTGAACTGAAATGATTTCTGCTTTAGAATTAGAATAATTAACATTCATATAGGTACATTTCAGAATTTCAAGTCATTTTTAGTAACTTTTATTCTTTATCATGAATGCAGCCATACTTGATCATTATAGATATGACAAAATAACAACATATAACAATGTAATTTCCCTTTACTTACTAACCTCTCCTGGACTCTTCACCAGATGTGTGACTATGTAATATGATTAATGATTATGTAATGACTGCATAAATTCTAACAGGATCAAGTCTTACATTCAAACATTAATTAATTCTCTTAAATAGATTTCTTAAATGGAATTAAATCAATTCTCTTTTCTCAAATTTTATCCTGTTATTCTTCATTCTTTGTGCAGAATAAGATAAACATTGTAACTGATCCTCCTCCTGATCCCAGTTATTGTTATTTTAAAAGGGAGTTACAGTAGGTGGTGTTGGGAAAGGGGCATTCCCCATGGTTCTCAATATTCCACTCCTTTGTGCTTGAAACTGGTACCCAGAGGAACTTTGAGATGCAGGAAGCATATGGTATCAGCATTGGATTCAGGATTTTCCATATACTTTGTGGTAGGGTTGGTATAGTAGCATCGTGATCATGAAACAATATTGCTGCTACTATAAACCATGATCCCAATGAAAGTAAATTTGTACCACTTAAAATTGTTTAGGGCCAGAGTGATAGTTTAGTGGGTGAGCACTTTTCTTGCTTGGTGCCAACCAAGTTCAATTCCCTGGCATCCTTCATGGTCCCCTGAGCCCTGGCAGTAGTGATCCCTGAGCAAAGAGTCAGGACAAAGTCCTGAGCATTGCTGGGTGTAAATCAATAAAATCTGCAGTTTTGAAGTGATATGTAATTAAATCTTTTCGATTTGAACCTATATATAATCTTGACCTCATTAAAATCTGTCAGGGCTAATGAACCATTTATAAATAAACCCAAGAGAAATGGAGAAAGCAACAAATGCAGTAGTGATTGATCATGTTTGGTAACAGAGTACAATGACTGTGGTAATTACTGGAATTTCAGACATTGGTAGGAGTGAGATTGGAACCCAATCTTATCATATTTATTCATAATCAAAATGCCTGTTATCATCTATTTAGTGATTAGATTCTACTGAGGAAGTATTATTCTCATGGATTGCAATAAATATTTCACTTGCAGTCTACTGTTCCCTGTGTTTTGCACTTTTCACACTTCCTACAACTCTGTATTAAGTTGTGAGACAGAAAGGCACAGTGAGTTCTCTGGTACATTTTGACAAACTGAAATTAATGTTCAACATAGTACTTCCATATTGCTATGAGTGTTTTGGGGATCACTGTTCTGTCATAGAAAAGCTTTAGAACTAAAGAGTTATTGGATACTGGGTCCCTTTGAGTAACAAATTTTATATAAGGATTCTCTTCTTAGAAGGAGAATTCATCACTTGACTATGGAACTCTTTGGTCTGCTCTGAACACAGCCTGAGTGATCTGAGAGCTATGATTTGTACTTTAGAGAAGGCCAGTTAATTTTGGCATGTAGCATCAGCAAAGACAGTGTTCCCAATCTCAGCAAAACATCTGGCAAATGCAGGCTATTGTTAGAGACTAAATCAGAAACTGTTGATGGATGCAAATTCATGCCAATTGAGGGGACAGTAGGACTATCTTTGTATGCAACAGAGAGAATTGCTGTGAATTTCCTACAATAAGCATGCCTGTAGTCTTGTATATGAATCTTTGAGCCTTGAGTTATTGTCAGGCTACGCATCTTCCACGGTTTTGCTAATGACATTTGAAGAATATGAAGGTGTTTCTTAATAAATATGGACATGGAGAGGATCATGCTGAGTGAAATTAGCCAGAGAGAAAATGACAGAAAAGATATAGAATGGCTGCATTTATTTGTGAGATATAAAAAAATAGCATACCAATATCCAAGGCCAGACAAAACATGGATCAGGAGGTCTTGTCAGTGGGTAGAACGTACTGCAAATTGTGGTTAGGTAATACAGAGAAAGGAACAGTGTACTAATAATTATGGTAAATAACAACACCACCATAGAACTGAGCATTGAAAGTAGGCAAAAGGATATATATGATAACCTCTAAATTTATGGCATGTAGCATCAGCAAAGACAGTGATTGTATTGCAATCAGCAATGTGTAAGAGAATGGAGAGAGAGAGAGAGAGAGAGAGAGGAGAGAGAGAGATGAAAATTGTAACCATAGATGCAGGTTGTGGAGGGGGAATCATGGGACATTGGTGGTGGGAAACGGGCACTTGTGGAAGGTGGGTGCTGGAACACTGTATGACTGAAACCCAAATATGGAACACTTTGGTAACTGTAGATCTCATGGTGGTATAATAAAATATAAAAAATTAAAAAAATAAATATTATCACTCTGATGATAAATAACATGAAAGGTGGTCTTTTCATGAGCCATTGCTTCTTTTGAAGAAGAAGACTACATATGCTAGTAATGCAGCAAGAAGCAAAGCCTTTAATGTTTGACAATACGTCAAAGAAGTAAATGTAAACAGAGTACTATGTTAATTAAAAAAAAATGGTTTCTTCCAGAGTCCATATGGTGTCACTAGAGGGTAGGATCTCTATTTATAGCCATTTTATTGTTTTATCCCACTATATATTTGCTATATGTGGGTTCCTGCCAGCTTTCAACCTCATGGTTAGAGCTGCCCTGATTGAAATTTCCTGTCCCTATTTAATGTTTCTATTCCTCCTCTTCTACTGGATCTTTCCCTGTGACTCAACACTGGACACTGAAGGCAGTAGAAAGAATTAGAACCAGATATGCATAATAAATTAAAAAATTGAAGCCTTTGAGTTTTACATGATGTATTCCATTGTTTGAGGGTCAGAGAAATACTACAGGGATTAAAGCACTTACCTTATATGTGGCCTATCCCATTTCAGTCAAAAATCTATGGTCCCTGAGCACTTCTAGAAGTTCCTGAACACAGAACCAGGAGTAAGTACATTGCAAAACCAGATATAGTTCTAAAAACTAAAATGCATTTTATGAATATAACTTATAGTAAGTAAAGATGCTTACTCTTTGCCCCCCAAATAGTACAGCAAAAACAGTAGGACTGGTTATAGCACACACGGACATACATGGCAAAAGTGTTTGCAACTGATTAATCCAGATAACGGAATATGAGTTTTCATTGTACTATTCCTGCAATGTAGTATGCTACCTGCATGGCAGAGCCTGGCAAGCTACCCGTGTTGTATTTGATATGCCAAATACCAGTAACAATTATAGACCTCATTCCGGAATGGATTGATGCTCTTTGTGTTCCTGGAGCAAGCAGGTGCCCTTGGGCTCTACTAGCATGAGACAGGACATATGGAGATGTTACTGGGGCCTGCTCGAGCAAATCTATGATGAACGGGAAGACAGTGATACAGTGACAGTGATGAATATAGCTGCTATCATTGATTGGGTGCTAACTCCGTGTCCAGATGCTAACCAAGTAATTTCTATGCATTGTCTTATATAATTCCCATAGCAACCTAATTAAATTATAGTTGTGAAAACTGAGACCTGACCAAGTAAAATATGAAACCACAAATTATGAGGGAGTTAAGATTTGAATGTAAATCCATATTCCGAATTACTTATATGCGTTCTGCTGTTCTATAACCCCAGTCATTAAAATGGGTTTCCTGTGTCACAAACCTTACACAAAACTCTGTTAAAAGTAGATAACAGGGGGGGGGGGGGGGGGGGGGGGGGGGGGGGGGGAAGGGGGGGGGGGGGGGAAAAAAAAAAAAAAAAAAGAAAATGTCAGGACCACGGTCAGTTTGGTGGTATTTCTTGACTACTTGGCACGATGTGGCAAAAAAACATATTAGTTGTTTATTGCCTAAAATTTCATGACTAAGCATTTTCTCTAGAAATGATAGCAATTAATGCCTAGTTAGCCATTAGCTTCAAGGGTTTTATTTTTCATAAATTGTGTTTTTTTATCAGTGCTATTATTTAAGTCATTTGTACTATGAGATGAATTTCTAACAATTGCCATCAAGTGATTGTAATGAAATTTAAAAAATGTATTTTCTCAAAGATTTGGTCTAGAGACCTAAAACCCAGTGGTTGGTTTGGTTGGCTCTTTCAGAAATTTGAGTGAGAATCTGTTCCATGGCCCACTACTTGCTTCTGGTAGTTACCAACAAATGTGTTAGCATTTCTTGGATTATAGGAACATTCTATTTGCTATCCACACAGGGCTTGCTAAGGACATTCCTTATAAGAAAGAATACTGTTTGAGGAATCGCAAAGATGTTTGTAATCTGCCATTTGAAGCCTCATCTCTTCCACCTCATAGAAGTGAATCATCAGTTTTAAGGGTCTGAAATAAAATCTAGTCATTTTACCAGTTGGAACATTCTATATGGAATATGTATGTTGGTCTCTTAGCTCTATGAGGCTTGAGATTGAACCCAGAGCCTTCTCCAGGCAAGGCCGTGCTTTGATCTTGAGTTCATACATGGCCCTAGAGAACATGAGTATTTTTTTTTGGGTGGTAGCTGTGATAGATCATAACAGAGACAAGAAATCATATTAGTGCCAGATTGCTTCAAGGTTGAGAATCTATATAGGACACAATTTGAGTATGAACAATAGTTGCATAAGGTAATAATGAAGAAACACAGGAATAACTGATAAGGCATTTTGTAGCTTTGGCTAATTATTTCTTAGATACCTTTTAAATAAGTTGCTCCCTCTGTTTGAATTCAGTTTTAAAATGAATTATGTTTGGCTAAATAAGCTATGGGAAATATGGCAATAGATTTCTCTGGGGCTGTGAAGGGAGGCTTCATTGGAATTGCATTTTAAATTTCCAGAGTAGGACTTGGATTGTAAGTCTGGTGTAAAAGATGACTTTCAATCCTAATTTAAAGTGGCAGCAACATAATAAGAATACTTTACACCTAACAAGTACATGAGTGGCTGGGATGAGGGGAACATTTGTGGTCTGACAAGTGGCAAAATTGGTTATTAAGATGATGGCAGTTAGCAATGACTTTTCGCAGGATTTGGGTGCACATAATTTATTTTGTTAGCCCAGCAGTTTTCAGGACTTAGTCCTGCCTCTGTGCTCACAGATTGCTCAGGGACCACACGTGGTGCTAGGAGTTGCATCTGGCTCAGCTACATGCAAGACAAGTGCCTTAACTCTATACTATCTCTCAACCAGAATGTCTGCTATTTCTTTCCTTTTTTTTTTTTTTTGGCATCTGCAGTGCTCAGAGGCTCTGTGTTCAAGAGACCATATGTAGTGCCAGGATTTGAAACGTTGCCCTTGTAATAGTAACATGCAAGACAAGTGCCTTGACTTCTGTGCCATCTCTCATATCTTTCTAGGAAACATAATTTAACTCCCAAGGACCATGAAAAACAACTGAGCATGAAGCCAAGCTGGATCACTCATCTTTTATATTCTACAAATATTTTCTAAGTGCCTTTCTAGCTTGTGACGATTTACTAAGTACATTTTCAGATGATTTCAGGAGGCAGTGCTCAACTGTGGTGAGGCTTTATTTCATAAAACTGCCAAGTGTTTATAAAGGAAGGGTATTTCAGGTTGTTTTAAACTGCTACAGGGAACCATAATAGTAGTAGTAGTAGTAGTAGTAGTAGTAGTAGTAGTAGTAGTAATAATAATAATAATAGATAATCACTTGATCACTTGACATCCCATTATTCATCAATTTGCTCAAGTTGGTGACAGTAACATTTCCATTTGACCCTATCACATGCCAGTGTAGCCCAATGGCATCTGCTTACTCCAGGAAGATGAAGAGCCTCAAACCATTTGTTCAGGGTCTTGACGAAGAACTCTGACCATCTTATAGGTGGGCGGCCAAATGATCTTTTGATGTCCCATGGGATACAGTTGGTAACAGCTCTAGTCCAGTGGTCATCTCCAAGTTGTATTTCATGTCCAGCCTATCTGATTTTTGATACTTTGGCAAACGAGACAGCATCCCTAACTTTGGATCATCGACAGAGGTCAGAACTCTGGATTCTTTCTCTCTCTTGAGTGAGGTGTGATATTCCAAGCATAGCTCTTTCGATTCCCCTTTGGGAGACCCGAATAGCGTTCTCATCCTGCTTTTCGTATGGCCCAGGTCTCTGAGGTGTATGTCAATGCAGAGAGAACAGTGGAGTTGAGATGTTCCCAGAGCTGGACACATTTCTTTGTCCTTTTAGCTATTTCTTTGATGCTCTTGAAGGCATTCCATGCCACTCTCTTCCTCCTGTGCAGCTCAGGTTTTAGGTTGTTCATCATGTTGACTTCTCAACCTAGGTACACATAACTGCTGCATTCAGAGATATTTGTTCCATTGAGAGTGAATGGAGCATCTGGAACTATGCTCCATTCACTCTCATAAGTTCGTTTTCCATGAGCATTGTTTTATTGAGATTCAGCTCTAGACCTATTCACACTCTCGAAGTCAGACAGCACTTGTGCCGCTTAGCTAATGTTTGGTGTTATTAGAACAATGTCATCAGCAAAGTGGAGGCGGTGTAGTTGCCGACCATCTAGCTTCACTCCCATTCATTCCCATTCTAAGTGTTGCATGATTTTCTTGAGGGTGGCACTGAAGAGTTTGGTGAAATGGTATCACTCTGACAAACCCCTCTTTTGAAATCAATGATGTCTTTTGACATCTTTTGACATCTCTTTTGACATCCTTGTAGAATGGTGAGATCCTGGTGGTGAATCCGTAATACAGCTCACTAAGGATCTTGATCTATTGGGTTTGAACACCCTGTTTGCTAGTGCTTTGATGACCACTTCAGTCTCAACAGAATCAAAGGCTTTCTTTAAATCAATGAACGTGAGATAGACCGGCATCTTGAACTCCCTACAAACCTCAATAAGCTTGGTCACCATGTGGATATGGTCGGTTGTGCTGAATCCTTTTCAGAAGCCAGCTTGCTCGCATGGTTGTCCTTCATCTAGTATTCTGCCAATCCTGTTCAGGATGACTCGAGTGAACAGCTTGTAGATGATGGACAACAGGCAGATGGGGCAATAGTTGCCAATGTCATGGATGTCTCCCTTCTTGAACAGTAGATCTGTCCTGCTGATTTTCCATTGGGAGGGCACCTTGCATTCAGATAGGTAGCATGTGAAGAGCCGAGCCAGTGTATTGATGCATACTGATGGCAGATTCTTCAGGTGTTCAGGTCTGACTTTGTTTATTATAATAATAACAATAATAATAATGGTATAACAAATAGTTTAATTATAATGCATCTCTACTGATAAACATTCTGTTTTCTATATTGTTTAATCTTCTTAGATGAAGAGAAGAAAATAGCTACAGGTTGAAATAATCTTCCCAGATCAACCTAAGTAGTAGGAAGGTTGCCTGAATATTGGGATTTTGTGTCTTTTGTTTTTGTTTGGGTGGGTCACACTGTGCAATACTCAGGGCTTATTTCTGACTCTGCATTCTCACTCCTAGGAGGCCTAGGGAATCATTGTAATGCTGGTGATTGAACTCTGGTCAGTTGTGTGCAAGGCACGTTCCCTACCTGCTGTGCTATCAGGGCCCTTGAATGTTGCTCAGGGGTTACTCCAGGATCTCACCATTCTTAGGTACCCTTGTACCTAAGTCCTTCATCATAATGCTTGCCTGAGTAACAACTAGCTATGGTGGGAATAAGAAGTAATTATGGAACTTTTTGAGAAAGTTCCATAATTTTTTCTATAGAAACATTAGATAAATAATGTTTCACCAGTATATTGATGAAGAGATTTGGTACAAAGAGTCAACATCAGACAACTTTTCTACTAGTATTAACTAACTAATGTTACCTAATTTCTACTGATTATTAGAAACCTCAGAATGCTTTTATTTCCTTTTTATCTACTAGCAATATACTTTTTAAGATCTGCATTACTGTTTAATTCATTTCCTTTTTTAAAATATTATTTTATTTATTTTTTTTTTTTTGGGTCACATCTGGCGATGCTCAGGGGTTACTCCTGGCTCTGCACTCAGGAATTACTTCTGGAGGTGTTTGAGGGACCATATGGGATAACGGGGATCGAACCCGGGTCTGCCTCGTGCAAGACAACTGCCCTGCCCGCTGTGGTATCGCTCCGGCCCTTAATTCATTTTTACTACTTTATAGTATTTCATTAGCCTTTTGACCATGATTTCTTTTTCATTCTCAACTTGATAAACATTTAAGTTGGAAACAACCTAAGTATAAAAATCTTTGACTATTGTACATTACTTAAAGTTATTCAGTATTTGCCATTCATAGTTTCCCTCAACACCTTTTCGGTGAATATGCAAAAGATACTACCACTGTTTCAGAAAGAAGATTGAAGAAAAAAAGGATAGTAGTGCAACAATTAAATTTGTTTGTGTTAATTAAATAAGTTACAGCTTGAACATTATGTGCCTAAGCGTATAAATGAAATTAATAAAGCTTTTCAAAATGGGTAGCAGCCAATTAGGTATAGCAAAGCTGAAGCCGAGGTTATATTTCATAACCCAAATATTTTACAGTTTCAATGAGTTTATTGAAGGAACCAAAGAAGTTAGTAGTTCTCTACAGGAAAATATTTTTATATCAAATTCCTTAGGGGAACACAGCAGGTTCACCTTTGAAATGATTTGCTTATTGTAAGGAAAGGTCACTCAATCAAATCTTGTCACACATACTCTTAACCTTTCAGTCTTGAATTCTGAAATTTTAAACAGTTCTTTCATTTTTTTCCAGAAAAATTTAGAAATATTTATTTTGTGAGTGTAAGATATATATTAATATGACTTAATCATAAGAATTATTGTCATCTCCCCTAAAAATCTTCCCTCTCAGATATCACCAAAACTGCAAATAATTTACCAGAAAACAGAAGCTTTCTGTTTCATGGCTAAAGATAAGGCAATCATAATTTGATTGCTGGAAAGCTTGACAGGTGACTTGTAAGTTAGGAGACAGAGCTCGTAATTTCAGAGACTTGAAAATAAAATACTTATTCCTATTCATTCTACTTTAATCCTCTGAACGTTTTTGAAATGTCAAAGTTTCTCATTTAGAGCTTAGTCATGATTTGTGCCATGTTTCCTTTCCAAATAAAAACATTGTTACATCCTAACCTTTCGGGTCTTCAAAACAACATAGAACATAAATTCTGTATCTTCACTTAACCCCACTCAACTCCAACTCCATCAATGCTGCTGACTTCATAGCCGTGCCCAACCCCCACTTCCGTATATGTTGGTGGTTATCTCATTGCTGTTCTGTTGAATCTCTGATACCAAGAAAAAGACTTTCTGCCCTCATCTTGATTCTCATATCTTCTGTCATGACTTCATCCAAAACCAGTACTTCTTTTTTAATCACTTTCCTTTGGCTTTATTTGACTCAAAAAACTCAGGTCATTCTATTTCCCAAAGTTACCTCTCTTGTTTAAAACGAAGCAGTTATGCCTAATTTTTTTCTAGTTTGCAGCTGCAAATGGTGAACTGAATTTCTTTTGCAAAGAATTTTATGGTAATATTTTGAATATGTTAAATGTGTAACAATCAAATATGAGTTAAAACTAATGGGGCTTAATTAGACACTGTGGCAAATTAGTACTTTTAACATTGTAGTTCTTTCCTTAGAGTAATTCTTGACACTATAGATGCAGCAAATTTAAGAACTGGACATCTTATGGTGATGCTACTTAAAAGTATTTACATCACAGAAAAAACGCGCAGGCTTAGGGCCCTGCTACTGTGAAAGTATATTGATCGGAGAGATGCAGAAAGCATAAGTTAAACAAAAAGCCATAATAGGAAGTACCATTTCTCCCCTTAATTGTAGTTCATTTGCCTGCATTAAAACACACGTAACTTAAGTGCACAGTTTGATCAGTTTCAATAGCATATGCGTACCACTCTACCAATCGCTAAAGCCAACATTCTGGAACTACATCATCTTTATCCCTCCAAAGGTCATCTTTCTTCTAATTAGCATCTCTCTAGGTTTTCCTCTGCCCAAACTTCCTCTCAGTTGAATTCTACAGTTGGTACATTGTGCCTTTCCTTAATCTATCCTGTTTTGCTTCATTTCTCTTATTGCTAGCTATAGGTTCATCAGATGAATAGATCATATAATCAGTGTACAAATTTTCTTAGTAAACATTGTGGTTTCTAATTTGGATTAGTAAGAATACCATCTTTATTTACGATATGCACTGCAAATATTTTCTCACAATTTGTAATTTATCTTGACTTTGTGTATGGCATATTTTTAATAAAGGAGAGATGGGAAGTAGTAGGGCCTCAGGGGACCATGTGTGATGTGCAAAGCAAGAGGGCACGCCTACTGTACTATCTCTCTCACCCTTTGAATAGTCTGTATCTTAATGTTTTGGTTTTTTTGTTTATTATCAGAGAATGTTAACTACAAAATGTATCAGTTTGTGTCCTAATGGCCATTTTTAAATTCTTATTATTTTTGTATATTTTAATTGAAATCTTCCCATGACAGTTTTTCTTTATTCCCGTCTGTTGCACTTTGTATACTCAATATGGACTCATAATATATAACTTATAAATAGTGATAGTTTAATATTTATGGTGCACCATCTTTGCCTTTAGAAATCCTTTCACATTAGCATACATGACTTTTTGGAGGAACCTATGTATGTATGTTTTATTAGATATTTTATTATAATTTCTGGTATTGTAAGATGCTGCAGGCACCATTTTTTTCCTGCTTTTGCTAAAAAATGAACAAGAAGACATGATTCCTTTCTATGGAAAATGGTATGTAAGTAAAAATTTGGTTCCAGGATTCATTGGTTGTTACTGAACAAAGCTGATAAACATATATACAAACCTTTGAATTCACAATGATTATTTCTCAATATGTAAATATGATGAAATGATCGTCAACACTGATATCTCTCACAACCCAGCACCTTCTTTTTGGACTTATTCTATCTTTTGTCCTTTGCATCTTTATGATTTCTTCTTTTACAGTGATATTTGTGCATGATTTTCATCATTCTAAAATATAGACATGTTTGTATTTGATTCATGCCGAGCTTCAGAGAGAGAGAGAGAGACAGAGACAGAGAGACAGAGAGAGAGAAAATACAAAGTGCCGGTCACAGAGGCAGGCTGGGGGGGGGGGATGGAATCAGGAGAAATTGGTGGTGAGAAATGTGCACTGGTGGATGGATGGGTGCTGGAACACTGAATGACTGAAACTTAATCATGAACTGTTCTGTAGTTGTTCATCTTATGGTGGTATAATAAAAGTTTTACAAAATTAATAAAAACATCATATATATAACATATATGTATATATTATATATGCATACAAAAATGCTTAGTTATATTTCTAGGATTGGGTCTTAGGCCCGATGGTACATGCTGGGGCCCTGGGCTGCTGGAGCCACTCCAGGGCTTGATCTGGCCACGTTGATGAACTGAACCTAAGTCATTGGCATGTAAGGCGTGTGTTAATGCTTATTGCTCTGACCACATAAAATAAATAGAACAAAATTTGTTTGTTTGTTTATTTAAACAAACTCCCACCTAATGCTCATGGGCCTGGGAGCTATGCTTGACAATAAATGGCCAACTAAACTGCTGGCTTAGTGGTACTTAGGGAGGCCTCTGGGACCACACCTGGTTGTGCTCAGGGATGTATGGGCTGCAACTATTGATGTCAGGGAAGCCATGTGATGCCGGGCATAGAAATCTGACCAGGGGCATTCCTAACTGCTGCATTATCTCCCCATTAAGATGTTTTAAACGTTTCTTAGGTCAGTTTTATTCTCCAGGCTCTTGGGTGAATTTGTGATGCCTTTAGATGCACTAAGGTTTATAAGGCAGATCCAGGCAAGCTACCCATGTGGTATTCGATATTCCAAAAACAGTAACAATAATAGACATCATTCCCATCACCTGGATGAATGGTTTGAGGCTCTTCGTGTTCTGGAGCAAGCAGAGGTCCTTGGGCTATAATAGCACATGTCAGGAACGAATGGAGACATTACTGGTGCTCACCCAAGCAAATCGACAAACAACAGGAAGACAGGTGATAACAAGGTTTATCTGCCATGTTCTGACTTCTGTCTTTCTCTACTGTGATTTTTTACTCTGGAGTTTGATTTTGATTTTTACCAATGCATAGAGCCATGCTTGTGTAAGCACAGATTACACTCACCACACTCTCCTACCCCCTTTAGCTGATGCATAATCCATGGAAGAAATGAAATTTATTATATTTTGGTTCTTTTTCTATGCTGAGTGGTCAGAAAATAGCTGGTAGTCATCTTAGCATCTAGTAATAGGCTACGAGTTTGACTCTAATGAACTAATTAGTAATTTGGAGAAACAACCATTTTGAACAGTTTCCCCAGTTCTTATGGATCCATGCTGACTTTCCTGGCAAAAGTTTTCTGCTGCTTTGATGCTATTTATATGAAGGGTCTGAATCATTATGTGCATCTCCCCAATTGTAAAAAAGATGAAAGATGCTTCATATTGAAACCCCAGACTAGCTTCTGAATATCAAGTTTTAATAAATTCTATTCGATATTAGACCACACTCCAATATTCTTCATGTTTATAAGGTTAATTTTAAAATGTGAAAAATATAGGATAAACCCATATGCAAGAAAACTCATTTTGAAAAAAATTATTTGTTTATTCAAATAACTCAGTTTGTGGGATCCAGGGGCACAATATCAAACTAATTTCTTTCTTGCCCATTATTTCAAATGGAAATATGGTGAATTTGCTTTTGGAAAGATTGCTGTTAGAATTACTCCATATTGATAATGAGAGGATAATTTTGTAGGCAAATTCATGTTACGAAATGTTTGGTATAAGTCAAAAAATGTGAAGCATATAGAGGTGTTCCTATTTTTGGTATATAGTATATGAGCATTGGACTACTAGTTAAACTTAAGAATAGCTACTCAGGCTAGACAGATAGTACAGTGGGCAAGGCACTTGCTTTGTATGCATCAAACTAAGGTTTGACCCCCAGCACTGTACATGGATGGTCCTCCAAGTCCTGCCAGGAGTGTGTGTACCCTTAATATAGTTCAATGTCAATAAAATTAAATATAGTTTCTTTTATTCATGGCTGTGATCTATATATGTTGTCTTTCATGTTATCTCCTAGTATGCCATATGAGAGTAAAAAAAATCAGTGGTTGGGGCCAAGAGATTGTACGGTGGATAGGGTGCTTGCTTTACAAGCAACTAGCCTGTGTTTGACCCCAGCAACACAAGTGCTCCCCCCCCCACCCCCCGGGCACTACCAGAAATGATACCGGAATGTAGGAATAAGCACTGATCATGGCCAGGTATAGCCCAAATAAACAACTGTCACTATCACTATCTTCCCATTCATCATCTATTTGCTAGAGCGGGCTCCAGTAATATCTCTATATGTCCTGTCTCATGCTAGTAGAACCCAAAGGCATCCGCTTGCTCCAGGAACATAAAGAGCCTCAAACCATTATATTAGGTCATGGGAATGACCTAATATAAATGTTACTGGTATTTGGCATATCAAATATGACACGAGCAGCTAGCCAGGCTTGCCATGCGGGTGGCATACTCTTGTAGTCACCTCTAAATAAAGCATTTATTGATGAACCGGGCTGTGATAGTCTGGTCCGCTGGGTGGAGTTGTGACGAGAGGGAAGTCCGGATGTGGAAAATGGTGGCCCTCATAGAGTAGGGGTGGTCATCTGGCTTGTTGTGAGCATCTGCTGGGGTGGCAGGCCAGGGCTAGAACCCGCCTCCCGGGTGCCTCATGAGCAGCTGGGCATAGGGAGAGCAAGTAGCAGCTCTGTCTCATGTTTGAGAGTCTCTGGTTCAGCGTACCTGGGCCAGATTGAAAAAAAAACTGCTGCAGGGTGGGTGTTGATGATCCTTGCTGTGGTAGACTGGTCTGCTGGGTGGAGGTGTGACGAGAACGAAGTCTGGATGTGGAAAACTGCGGCCCCATGGAATCGGGTGGGGGGTCATCTGGCTTGTTGTGAGGCTCTCCTGGGGTGGCTGGCCAGGGCTAGAACCTGCCATGCCTCCCAGGCACCTCACGAGCAGCTGGGCACAGGGAGAGCAAGTAGCAGCTCTGCCCCATGTCTCAGAGTCTCTGGTTCAGCATACCTGGGCGGATTGAAAAAAAACTGCTGCAGGGTGGGTGTCGATGATCAGGGCTGTGATAGTCTGGTCTGCTGGGTGGAGTTGTGACGAGAGGGAAGTCTAGATGTGCAAAATGGAGGACCCCATAGAGTAGGGGTGGTCGTTTGGCTTGTTGTGAGGCTCTGCTGGGGTGGCAGGCCAGGGCTAGAACCCGCCATGCCTCCTGGGTGCCTCATGAGTGACTGGGCACAGGGAGAGCAAGTAGCAGCTCTGTCCATGTCTGAGAGTCTCTGGTTCAGCATACCTGGGCCGGATTGAAAAAAAAACTGCTGCAGGGTGGGTGTCGATGATCTGGGCTGTGGTAGACTGGTCTGCTGGGTGGAGGTGTGACGAGAAAGAAGTCCAGATGTGGAAAATGGCGGCCCCATGGTGTGTGTGTGTGTGGGGGGGTCGTCTGGCTTGTTGTGAGGCTCTGCTGGGGTGGCAGGCCAGGACTAGAACCTGCCATGCCTCCAGGGCGCCTTATCGAATAAACAACAGACCAAAAAACCCATCATGTGTGAGGGATTATATTATCATTTGTAAGTAATATCTTCTTCTGTGGTACTTTAAGAAGCTCAGTATTGGTATTTATAAAAACTTCAAATTACTAGTGGGTAATAGTTATAAAGAAAAGGACAAATAGAAGAAAATAATATAGCAATTAGGGAGTTGGCTGGTAAGTGATGGAACCAATGTCATTCCTATAGAAATATCGAGGGGGGGGGGGCCATGGCGCGTGGGTGGGGTTGTGGCGGCGGCGGGCCTCCGCCCGGGTTCTCCCGGCATCCCATATGGTCCCTGAGCACCGCCAGGAGTAATTCCTGAGGGAACAGGAGGTAACACCTGGCGGCGCGGTGGACCCAAAAAAAAAAGAAATATCGAGGAAGTGATGTCTGCAATAATTAGATCAAGGACATAAAAGACTAATTAGATTTGGTAACTGGAAAGAAAATTACGATGGAAGAGCAGTATGATGGAAGTGTGTGCAATTTGGAGAGGATGATGGCTGAATAAGGCAGTTTAGCTGAGAGGGAATACAATTTGAGATAAAGGACTGTAGTCTTGAGTTGTGGACAGATGCTTATTTGGGGGCTTATCCCCAGAGTGGTGACAGATGAGCTACTGAAAGTAAATAAGAGAAGCTTAGCTATCATCTGTAATATGGCCGAGAGAATCTGTGACACATATAGGAAACATTTTGTCTTAACATACATTAGGATAACATATCCTTGGTACATTTCTGTTTAGAAAGTGGCTATCTTCCCACTGGTACTAACCACGGTATAGGTTTTCAAATTTAAAAGAATATAAAATCCCTTGAATTTACTCTCTGTTTGCTTACTACCATTCAATACACGTTATGAACAAACTGTTAAGTAGGTTTAACATTATATTTGAATGATTGAATTTTTCTGATGAATTGTTTGGTTATGACTTTTCCTCACTTTTTTTTCCTTTTGGTCACACCCAGCGATGCTCAGGATACTCTGGTGGTGATCTGGGATCTGGGAGGCCGGGATCAAACCCAGGTTGCCCGTGCAAGGAAAACACCCTACCTGTTGTGCTATTGCTCTGGCCCGCCCTCACTTTTTTTTTTTTTTTTTTTTGCTTTTTGGGTCACACCCAGCGATGCTCAGGGGTTACTCCTGGATCTGCACTCAGGAATCACTCCTGGCGGTGCTTGGGGGACCATATGGGATGCCAGGCATCGAACCCCTGCCTGCATGGGCCGGCCATGTGCAAGGCAAACGCCCTACCCGCTGGGCTATCTCTCCGGCCCCCTGCCGCCCTCACATTTTTTAACTGTCATAACTGCTTCTCACATTTCAACATACCATCTCTGTTATATTTTTATGTCAAAATCATTTTTGTTTATTATTTTATTCTTTTATAAAAGACTTTTCCTTATCCCACATGTTTATCTTTGTGGATTCACTTTCGGCCATCCCTGCCCTGTCGTTGAGAAACCCGAAACTCACAACAAACTTCCCACAGCCTTCACGTCCCTTATTCTCTTTTTTGATACATATTTTTCTGCTAATGGATATGATCTTCAATTAGAATAATTGGATTTAGCACAAAAATCTGGATTCCAAACTGCTGCTGAAAAAAAAGAAAAAGCAAAAAAGAAAAAGTCCCTGAAAACACCAATACTCGATGTTTCAATCGCTGTGAATTAAGAATTCAGTGGCAGCTTTCCTGGGATGTTTGGCTCAGGGTCTCTCCAAGTGCAGCACTCAATTCTGTGTTGGGTTTGTCATCACAATGCTTTTCTGGAGCAGGTCACGGCAGCTCACTGTCCTGATTGTTGCAAAGATCTGGTTCCTTGGAGGATGCTGCCTTAGAGTGTCCATCCATAGATACCTTTTCATTGGAACCTCTCCCCGGAGGGAAGCCATAATGTGGCCATTTCCCTCATCAGAGCAAAAATGACAGGAGCAAAAGAGAAGGAGCAGGCCCTGGGGCAGACTGTTTTGTGCCTAATCTTGGAAATGCCATAATGACACTTTGGCTTTTTCCCACCATTGAAACTAGCCACAATGCCATGTAGCATCCCAACGTGCTTTAGGAATTATCTATAGTTGATTTAGGCTTCATCAACAAAGTCCTTTCAGTTATTTAAAAACTAAGATATTAGAAATTTAAATAAAAAGTTCTGTCATGTAGAAACCAGACAAGCTTAAGTTGTATTTTATTTTCTGGCTAAATCGACTTTGTACATACTTTTTAAATCCAAAATGTGTGATAATTTAGACGTTTTGTGATAGCACGTTGATCTTTAAAACCACCAGATTCTACATGGATGCTTGTGGTATGAAGCAGCTCTTCATGAAATTGTGCAACTAAAACAAAAATATGAATAAACTAATAATTAAGCAAATCTAACACGGTAAATTTTCTTTATGGTTCCTGACTTTGCTTTAAAATTGAAATAGAATGAATCCATATTGTTTTTTTTTATATTTTGTTATACCATCGTGAGATATACAATTAAAAAGAAGTTCATTGAAACCCAAACATGAACATTCTTGTAATTATTTATCTCATGGTGGTATAATAAAATATATTTTTAAAAAAAGTTCATGTTCGGGTTTTGGTCATACAGTGTTCCAGCACCCAGCCCTCCACCAGTGCCCATTTCCCACCACCATGTCCCAAATTCCTTTCCCCCTCCCTAGCCTGCCTCTATGGCAGGTTCTTTATCTCTTTTCTCTCTTACTCTCTCTCTCCCCACATTGTTTTTATAATGTTTCTTAAGACATAAATTTATTCATGTTAATTAGACACATTAATCTCAATCACAGAGCCATGTACAAACTCATGTGAGCAAAGAATTACATGCTGGTAAAAGCAAAAACAGCATTGAAAGCCACTAGTGTAGACAAACTTTACTAATCTAGACTAACTTTACTTTGGATTTGTAAAGAGATTTTTTTTTTAGCAAGAGACATTTTTTAGTGAAAGAATTATTTTTTTCTGAATAATAAAATAGCTAATAGAATAAAAGCCTGTTTTTGATATTTTTAACAAGGAATTTTTTAGTAAAAGAATTATTTCCCTGAATAATAAAATAGCCAATAGAATAAAGCCTGTTTTTCTATAATAGTTAAAATATTTAAGATTCACATTCTAAGGTAGATGACAATTTTGAAGTGACCTTATTAATCTTCACAATTAGAATATGTATAGTTCAGATTTTCAGTTGAAGGGGTTGCTATACACTGCATTTTTAGGGGCATCCTTTACAAAAACTACATCTCCACTTGTAGTGTAGAACCTGAGCAGTGAATGCGCTTTTAGCCTCTTGGAACAAATCAGTTGTTGAAGTGGTTTCACTTTCTCTCTCACATCCCCTCCACGTTAGTCTTCTCTGTAACCTTTAGCACATGCATTAGCATCAACCTTTGGGATGCCCACAGCCTTTTGTTCCTGCTTCTTTGAATTGGAGAAATCAGATGCATTCTATACTCTTTTACTACAACATGCTGAGATTTTAATCTCACAGTGTAAAAAAATATCTGCATTTGTAGCTTCAATCCCTTAACACTATTATGGCTGTTAGTATACTATCTTGGTGAGTAGTTGGCCTTAAATTCCAGATACTCATTATTCTTCGAGATTTGAAGGACAATGAGTATTTGGGATACTTACAGTTCACATAAGATTCTGAATTTTGGCAATGTCACTTCCATAACTGTTAATACAATGGTTGTGAGAAGTGTTGTTCTGTCTTAAAGCAGTTCCACACTGAACTGGAAACTTTTTTATTCCTCTATTTGAGTTATGTGGTTTTAAAGGTGATTAAGTTACATAACCAAAAGTTCTATAACTTAGGTTTCACAAATGCAAACTAGAATACTGCTATAATAAGATGTACCATGCAATATTCTTAAGTATGGACTAAGATAAGTGAAGTTGCCTGCATAGGGAGATAATAGGACTGTATGTAAAAGCATTTGCAGGGGTTGCTATGTTGGTAACTAGGCTAAAGCTACCAGGTTGTGATCACTGGGCGTTGGAATTACTGGATTTTGTCTATTGTTTTTCTAAAATTGTCTTTTCTTCTTTTTTTTTCTGGTTGCCAACTTGCATCCCACAGATTCTTTAAATGAAAACTCATAGTATGATGCTTCTAAGCAGTTTTCTATATTTATACAAAGGTTTGTGGTACTGTATATTTGAGCACACAGCAGGTGTTCAGAAATATTCCATTGGTATATTTAAGGAACCATAAAAACACTTTCTGGACTGGGGAGATGGTTCAGAGAACTGAAGTATCTGCATGCATGTGACATGTCCTATGCCTGGCACAGCACGGTCCATTGAACACCACTGGGAGCAACTTCCAAGTACTGAGTTGGGAGTAGCCTCCAAACACCCCTGGGTGGGCACCCATAGCCATTTTTCACCTTGCTAAGATGGCAACTCCCACCCATCCCTCTTTCTGGAGCTGTGCATATATCGCTTTTTTTTTTCAAAGACTCAGCAAGTGCACAGAGGAAGATGATTCCAGATTTAGAAAAGTGTTTAAATGTGAGATATCCAGCTACATATTGATTTGCATTACGGTGGCATGACATGGCAAAGGTTTTAAGCGCTCAGCCTCCTTTACCCAATTTCTGTTCCTTCAGCCTCTAGTTTATAAAATACATAAAGTTGAGCTTCTTTAGTTGCAGCGAGGCCACCCTGACCTCTTTGGACCTTGTGCTTTGTCTTTTGACTATTCTCAGCAGTGTAGCTTTGCGATGCTCCTTAATCAACTCTTCTTGACTCGTTAAAATGTGGAAGAAAAATCTGCCCATTAAAATGGCATTTTATTCTACCTGTGCTCAATATTACATTAAATGCTCAGTATTTCAAAAACACAGAAAACACTAAATACAGTAAACCACTTCTCTCCAGGTGCTAATTTAGGAGCACAAACAATGAAGGATAATCACGTTTAACCTCAAGGCTGTTCTGGGAGTTGGTGTCTTTGACTCTCTTCATGTCAGCTGCACAGCCCATGTCAGTGAGTAGCAGCGAGCATTTTTTGGATACTCTCAGGTACTTTGTATTGCCCCTGACCACTCAGGAACAGGTTGGGTTTCCAAGGATGTAGCCAAGAGGAATGACAATGACATAGAAACTGGGGGTAAGGGAACTTTTGGTTTCTTTATTTTGACTTCTTGGGATATTTTTGCCTTGATACAATGATGTATCTTTTTATGAACAATGTATGCGGTCATTTCCACTCTGTTGTTTGTTTAGGGGCTGCACCTGGCACTGCTCACGGCTAACTCATGACTCTGCTTAGGAATCATTCCTGGCAGAGCATGAGGACAATGTTGTGCCAGAGAAAACCCATTGGCTGCAGGCAAGGCAAGCAAGAGCCCTACCCACTCTACTACCACTCCTACCTTGTGGACATTCCCACTCTTTCTGCTATCCATGGTTTCTTGATATCCAAGGAATCTAGCCCAGTTCAGCTGTCTGGCCAGTGTATCTTCAGGTCAGAGCTGCTCACTATTTGTAAGGATGGTTCCTCTTGGGCCACTGATTGTTAGCTTCTACTATAATGCCTCTCCTTACATCCTTCTTAGAAGCAGACAGGGTGCTATGCTTATGGCATTGTACCGTTTAAAACCTTAAAGCAACTGAACAGAAAAGGGGAAAGAGTTTCCTTGTCAGACTGCAGTGAACACTCCTCGAATTTCCTTTCATATCTCTCTGTGGTGAAGAAGAGCCTTGACATATATCTACATTTAGATTTTTTTTTAATGTTTTTGATCTTGACTGCGGTACTGCGTTTAGCAATACTGTTAGTATTGGTTTTATGCATCCCCCATTCTAACACCACATTCATTACCAATTACCTGCTTCTCTCTGGCAAGGTTCCAAAGGCCCTTCCCTATGATTCACAAGTTTCTTTAATTATGTGCTAATGAATTGCTCTTCTCCTAATTGCATCTGTAAAAGCAACAGCCATATCTATAGAAAATTATAAAGTTGCATCTCTGTATAGAGAATAATAATAAAAAAGCTATACCAGTGAGCATATCCTGAGATGCTTAATGAAAGTATCAAATGAGCACTTTTGATTAAAAAAAAAGAAAAGAAAAGAAAACTCCCCATTTGTGCCTGAAGAAGATTACTCACTGGGAATAAAATTCAGAGCATGATGAGGTCCAGATAAAGTGTCTGACATTGTTCTTTAAGCTAGGATGGCTTTGATTGTGACAGAACCTACTAAACTAGCTCGAAAAGGGCAGTGAGTTTTATTGTCATCCCAGAGCAGTAAGTCAAGTATGATCAAACCTCCCAGAGACAAGAACTGGACATGAGGTACTCCTAGAGGCTGACGGTTGGTTCTCTTCATGTCTTCTCTCTGATCATTGAGTCAATTTCATTGTGTTTTGTTTTGTTTTGGGGCCACACCCTACAGAGCTCAGGCTATTCAAGGCTCTCTGCTCAAGAGTGGTTTTTACAGTGCTCATATGTGTTGTAAAGAATTTGATACAGGGTCAGCAGGATGCAAGGCAATGCCTTTGCCCCTGTACTGTTTCTGTGACCCTCATTTTGTTGTCTTCCCTAACCAGATCATTTTCCTCCTCGCATTGGGCATTGCTTAGTCAGTAATTTCTTGGTTACTCAGTAGTGTTACCATCTCATTTCCTATATTCATCTGTAAGCAGTTTCTTCGTAAGTGGTTCAAATCCTTGATTCAATCTCATGGATTGTTAGTTGGTTTAAAGGCAAACTTCATGCCTGATTTTTTGTGAGTTTCATTTTCTTTTCTTAGTTTGGCTCATATCTTGTTTGCGTATATATTTTTATAAAGATTTATTTTGTGATTAGGTTATTACACATGGGTCTCCTGCCTGCAAGGCCTACACTTTCCTTCTGAGCCACATCCCTGCCTGGGGCTCATACTTGCTTGTGGGACTTGCAGGGATCAAGCTGCTGGTTTATCTTATATTGTGTACATGCTAGGAGGTCACACTCTTTAGTTGTAGTGCTTGCGCCCATACCTAGTTAGGAAGCCTGAATAATTTTCACAGTCTTGTGACACCAGGGCTTGTCAACAGCAGAGCCACTGGGTGTATATTCAGTACATATGAAGAACACCTCTGTGTGTGTGTGTGTGTGTGTGTGTGTGTTGGGGGTCACTTGTCACTTGTCTTCCCATTGTTCATCAATTTGCTCGAGCGGGCGCCAATAACGCCTCCATTTGTTGGGAATGAGGTCCATTATTTTTACTGTTTTTGGCATATCGAATACACCATGGGTAGCTTCCACACTCTGTCGTGGCTCTGGGTTCATTTCAGGGGTAGGGGGGAACATTCAGTTCCCCTATGTATAAACATTCAGTACATATGAGGAATCCTTGGTCTCCCTCTATATGATAGGGACTTAGCCACTGAGCCATCTGTTTTATGGATATGGATCACACCTAGTGGTCTTCAGGACTATACTTGAGGCTCTGTGCTCAGGGATGACCCCCAGTAGTGTTTGGGGCAGGGAGGCATATGTGGTACAAGGGATGGAACCAGGGTTGACTATATGCAAGGCAAATGCCTTCCCTACTGTGCTATCTCTCAGGCCTTTTGACTCCTTAGTAGTTTAAAGGTAGTGCAGGCACAGGCAACAAAACAGATCTTAGTAAAGACCCATTCAGATCGATTTTGTCATCTGAAAAATACTGTTCCAACAATACTTCCTTTAAACTTATTTTAAGAACTTTATCCCAAAAGTGCATTAAGGTATGAGCACTAATAAAATGGCTTATTTGGAGAAATGACTTACATAGTTATTAGAAACTATATGGTGTTTAAACTACTAGGATATAAAAAATGAACTATTACCTTAACTTGTGCAGGAGCAAAATGATAGTTGTTTGTTTCCAAATGTTGAAATATTAAACATGCCACTTAATCTCAATATTTAGAGGCATCATCATTTTTATTTATTTATTCATCTATCTATTTGTTTATTCATTTTATTATTTATTTATTTGTTCGTTTATTTGTTGTTTATTTATTTATTTTGCTTTTTTGAGTCACACCTGGTGATGCTCAGGGATTAATCCTGATTCTGCACTCAGGAATTACTCCTGGCGGTGCTTGGGGGACCATATGGGATGCTGAGGATCAAACCCTAGTTGGCTGCATGCAAGAGCAAATGCACTACCCACTGTGCTATCGCTCCAGCCCATCATCATTTTTAACACTAAAGGCAAAGAAGTCTTAAAAATTATGCAAAAAAAGGCAAATAAAATGGTTTGTGTGTATATTTGTGTGTGTGTGTGTGTGTGTGTGTGTTGTTGGGGATGGGGGAAAACAGATTAGTTCAGCTGCTAATTTAAAATAATTACTTTTTGTAGCAATATACTTAATTTATGGCTTGCTTCAAAAATATTCTCATTTTTACTTTGGAAATTCTGGGATATAGGGGAAATTTATTAACTGTCACTTTTAATTTTGAATATATATCAGAACTTAGACATCAAAAATAAATGTTAACTAGTTGCTTTTATTTAACATTTTACTTTCACGTGAAATGGTAATGGGCTGGGTGTCTAGCTAATGAAGCTCTTTTTAATGAACTCTGTAGACACTTTAGAATACAAATGGGGCCCCCCCCATACAAATGGGGAAAAGCCAAATACTTTCCCTTGCTCCTAGAATGTCGCCATGAATCAGGACCCGACATTTCCCTTATAACCACCTCACTCTCCTATAACGTGTTTGCACAGACTGATTCAGCTGTAAACTGAGGCTCTATGAATAGCAGAGTTGTTATTTCTGGGATAATGTGTCAGGGTAGATAGTTACATATAAAGTTGCTTAATGAGTTAAGATAATTTTATTTAAGGAAATTTATTGTAGTCATGCAGGAACTATTTTGAGAACAACTGTGATTTTTAACAATAACTTATATCACCATCTGATTGGATGAATCATTTGGGTAATTTGTGACTTATAATTGTTACTGGTCTATAATTGTTACTGGTATTTGGCATATCAATTACGACACGGGTAGCTTGCCATGCTCTGCCGCGGGTAGCATACTCTTGTAGTCATCTCTAAATCCAGCATTTATTGATGAACCACACGGCCGCTTGCGGTTCTGGTCTGCTAGGTGGAGTTCTGACGAGGGGGAAGTTAGGATGTGGAAAATGGAGGCCCTCATGGAGTGGGGGTCGTCTGGCTTATTGTAGGCTCTGCTGGGGTGGTGGGCCAGGGCTAGAACCTGCCATCCCTCCTGGGAGCCTCATGAGTGGCTGGGCACAGGGAGAGCCAGTAGCAGCTCTGCCCCATGCCAATTATAGACCTCATTCCCATGACCTGATGGAATGGTTTGAGGCTCTTTATGTTCCTGGAGCAAGCAGGTGCCCTTGGGCTCTACTTGCATGAGACAGGTCATATGGAGATGTTACTGGGGCCCTCGCAAATAGATGATGAACGGGAAGACAGTGATACAGTGATGTGACTTATCTGTGGAACACTCACAAACTTTCAATATTCCAGTGAGGTCTCTTGTCACCTCTAAGATGGCTTATGGTCAACTGACTACCAACTGATTTAATCATCTAAAAAATTTAGGTAAATAGCTCTGCTGATACTAGGAAGGAATCTCAAAGTAGATTAAATATGGCTTACCACTATTTCTTACAGTGTCCCAAAATTTCCATATAACCAAAAATTATTTGACAACTTTCAGAGTCAATGCTCTGTTTCAAACCATATTAAACTTCATTGATGGTTTTTTATTAGCATTAATCTGTATACCAAACCCTCACACTATTAATCTCTTTTATCCACAGTTTGTTTACTTTGTGATAACTTTCATTGCATTTTTTGGCCTATATATTAGTCATATCTCGTTGCACTGTATTATGAGTACCTTTAACTTAAAATAGTATTTCTTAAACTTCTCTATATACTAGAAGTTGCTCACCAAATTAATGTGCATATACTAGTTTTCTCAAGAGACATGTTATGAATAAGTAAGGGTATATACTTTTACAAGTGTTAGCCTCAGCCAGGAGTCATTAACAGCTTGTATTCGCGTTAATCTCCATATCTACTATATTGTATTTGCTAGAAAGTTTTTCTCCCACTATTACTATTAGGATTTAGTCAGATAAGTATGTATGTGAAAATAGGTTAAAAATGAAATATGTATGTAATGCACTTTACATTTTTTAAGCAAATGTAAAGACAATTTATGATTGTATTTTTTTGTTCTTTGTATCTTGTGACAATGTAGGAATGCAAAGTCTTTTATGAATGCTTTATATAATGTAAAAATTATATTTATTTTTGTTCATAGTTTCATTTGAATAAGTCTCTTTTCTTATTTTTTAAATGCTTTTAATCAAATCTTAAAGCAAACGGTATATAATTTTTGCTTTAGAAACAATCAATTTGATCCTATTAGTGAACAGATCTTTTACTATGGAACAATCACTTTGACTTCATTAGTAAATAGATTAGAGAAGTAAAAGTTGAGAGATCAGGTTAATGTGATCAGATAAGAAATTATAAATCAGGATCAAATTGAATGACTTTGGTGTTAGAAAAACTGATAGATTTTATTAATATTTATTAGATAAAACAACTAATTTCAATGACTGAATTTAAAACACAGCAAGAAGAAGTGGTTTGTGCTGTGAAATATTTCTCTGGTTGCAATGTAGCCAGAGAATAATGGAGGGATGGGGAAGAATCGAGAAGAATAAATAAAGGAAGTCAAAAGGAGTAACAATTGGCTTAATGGGAAGTTACTATAGTTGTCCAAGATGGTAACTTGAATAGTTGGGAGCAGTAGGAATATATAGAAATGTACTAATTCAAGATAGATACCATATTTAAAGACTAAAGACAACTAGTGTGTGTGACAGCTTAGAAGTGGGAGGAGGTGAGTGGAGAGGAAATGGTTAAAGAGAGCTATAATGTGTGGGAAGATGAGTATTTCTTTGAGACAGAATTAAGGACACTATTTAGGAAGATCACTTGTTTCCTGCATGTTTATTATTTTGATATGCATTTAAAACACTTAAAACGGTTTTGCAGGTATCTATAGCTATGACTGGAGATTAGAGTTCATGATGTACAATGGAAGGCATCTACTCTGATGGTAATTAAGTAATAGGAGCAGATGGATTTGTCAGAGAGCGCGTAAAAGAAAGCTGTGTGTTTAACTGAGGACATGTCTAGCATTTGCACTCTGGGTTATGGAAGATAATCTTGAAAAGGGGAGAGAATAACTGCATGAGGGAATGCAATATGTTATGGGGGATGTCCTGATCAACCTTGGCTCCAATACATAGGGAGGAGAAGGAAAGAAAGAGTGAAGGGAGGGGAGTAGAGGCAGATGAGAAGCAACAGGGTCTAGGTCGGGAGAAAAGTACATAGGTGGTATTAAGGAGTGGTAGAGTCAAATATCCAAACCACAAAGTCAACTTAAATCAAGAGACCCAAACTTTTAAAACAAAATTTATAAAGGTGCCTGGCAGGGGGCCAGGCTGGAGTGGGGACAGGATCTGGAGGAAAGCTGAGAACCTTGGTGAAGGGTTGTTGATACTGGCGGTGGGATCAGTGCTAGCAATATTGTATTGAACTATGAATAACTAAGTCACAGTGCTTTAATAAAAATTTTTTTTTTTTTTTGCTTTTTGGGTCACACCCGCGATGCTCAGGGGTTACCCGGCTGCACTCAGGAATTACCCTGGCGGTGCTCGGGGGACCATATGGGATGCCGGGGCGACCCTGGCCGGCGAGCAACAAACCTACCGCTGGGCATCGCCCCGCCCTTTAATAAAAATTTTGAAAAAGAAAAATAAACGACTTTTTGCACAGGATTTCAGAGTGAAACAACTGATGTCATTTATTCCCCATGTTATTAATATAGAGACTATAGAAGCATTTCATTTCCTAATGTAAAACCTACAATTTTGCCTATCATGAACATAATGAAACTCAATCACAAACTCACCTAAGGGTTAATCTAACACTGAAAAATAAATGCTATTCACCCAGAATGTGAATATCAGTTACTGTTGGAGGACAGGTTTAGCAATTCTGGGAGTTTTGTTGTTTTGCCCACTCCCAGCTTAATCTATTTAAGCCAAGGTTCATTCTAATGAGACCTCTTTTCTAGTGTTTCTAAGTAAACACTGCTAGAGGGTGTGGCAGTTACAGAAGTCACCTTGATTGAATAACTTCTGACTTATACATCTACTAAGACTTCTATGTTTTCTAGATTGGGCACAGCTCCTCTTTATATCCACTGCACCCAGCGTGGGACAGTTAGAATTTACCAGGAGACTACCACCCTGCCTACGTTGAGACTATAGGAAGACTATAGGAAGGATCATACTAGTTTGCTCTAAGCAGGCGAGTGTGACCCTTTCAGTACACGAGAACAAGATACTCAGAATCACCCTGGTGCAGATAATAATAAGAAGGACCTTGTGGGTACCATCTAGATTACATGAAGCTCATGAAATTAAGATGTATTACTTTATATCAGCCCCCTCTCTCCAGTGTTTTACATAAGAGATAATCTTGGGGGATTAGTCCTTGGCAGTAACCTTTGTTTATACCTGCAATAGGGTGTGGCACTACACTCTGTTTAGAGTTCTTTGTTGACATGACCCTCCCTGTCACAAATCTTTTTGTGATTACTTTGTGTATATAAGGGGACTGACTTGAGGCCCCTTCACCTTTTGACTTTGGGCCTTTTCGCTTTGGCATTGGCCTTTTCGCTTTCAGCTTTTGGCTCCTGTGGCTTTTTGCCCTTTGGCCTTTTGTTCCATCTTCTGGGTAGGACTCAGCTCGGGTGACATCCTCTCTCTTTGGTGGGAGACTTAGACTCTTTTGTATGGTCTAAATTCAGACCAGAGCTAGAGTTTGTTCATTATATTGGATTGCTGTGGAAGAGCTTTTGTACTATTAAAAGCCATTTTTGGAACTGCACTGGACTCGTGAGTTTTCATCTGTTCCCCCCAGCCTCCTCGGAGGTAGAAGAGAACTTCTGCCCTGACACTGTTGGGGACCCCTGCGGCGTTCCCCGCCAAGTTACCAAAAAATCATGCAGATCTTTACCTCAAAATAACAGAAAGAAAAGAAATGGAGATGGGAAAGTGACTAGTTTTGGATTCTACTGGCAGTATAAAGAATATACAGGGTATATGTTGAAGAAAATTTCCCCCATTGCCTCTGACTAGCTGATATTTTCTTATTCTAATATGTTGCCTGATTCATTTGTGGAGACTTTTGCTAAGCAGAGAATTCCATTTCATCAGCAATTGCTCAGTGTTTAAGCTTTTGAATTAATATTGCAAATATGTTTGCAACAGCAGATTTTCTGCAAAAAGTAATTCTAGAAGTCACTCTATTCCTCTTCTTAAAAGCTCTTTAACACTTTCACAACAGTATTTTCTGAAATTATTGTAGCCCTGAGCTGCACCCTTTAATACACAGATGCACTTTATGTTCAAATTCTTCTTTCTTACAGCACCTTTACTAGAAATTGTATTTTAACTCTTTTTGACCAGGTCTTCTAATCAGATACAATAAAAACATAGGAATATCTAGGATAACAAATCTAATATAACAAAGTACAAAAATATAGAGTCTTGTAGTCAGGGATCTGACTTAGTGGTCATCCATAAGCATTGCATGTGTGAAGCTCTGGGTTTTGAGCTCTGATATGAGAACAACAAAGCCACATCTTGGTATTTCAGTAATTCTTTTTCCCCTTTCAAGCATCTCAGGTACCAGAAATGATTGCACTGAGGAGTTCATCTTCTTTCTCTCTCAAATTTTTTCTTTTATGCAGTTATCATAATTTTTCTAGACATCGTTAGCTTGTTGTCAAAGTAGTGTAATGTCTAGGCTGAGTTAAATAATTTTGTGGTAAAATTGTTTTATACTTTGTATAAGTTTCAGGGACACTGACATAAGTAAACCTCTATATGTATTACATGATGCTCACATTAAAAGTCTATTTTCTTGAGGTAGGAGATGCGCCCCACCATGGTCAGGGATTATTCCTGGCTCTGTATTCAGAGATCACACCTGGTGGACTTGGGGGATTATATGGGGTGCCAAGGATTGAGCCTGTGTCAACCACCTACAATGCAATCACCCTGCCCACTATTCTATTGCCCTGGTTCCCCAAAAGTCTGTTTTCTAGCTGGCGTGGATGTGGGGAAAAAGGGACTCTCATCCACTGCTGGTGGGAGTGCCGACTGGTCCAGCCCTTTTGGAAAACAATATGGGCATTCCTCCGAAAGCTAGATATTGAGCTCCCATTTGATCCAGCAATAGCACTCCTGGGAATATACCCTAGAGACCGAAAAACACATAGCAGAAACACTATCTGTACTTCTTTATTCATCTCTGCGCTATTCACTATAGCTAGAATCTGGAAACAACATAAATGCCCGAGAACAGAGGACTGGCTAAAGAAACTGTGGTTCATCTACACTATGGAATACTATGCGGCTGTCAGAAAGGATGAAATTATGAAATTTACCTGCAAATGGATGGACATGGAGTCTATCATGCTGAGTGAAATTAGTCAGAAGGAAAAGGACAGATATAGAATGACTGCATTCATTAATAGGATATAAATAGATACCAGTGTTTTAATAATTATGGGAAATGGTAATGGCAGATTAAAACTCACCACTGAATATACACAAAGAGACTTAAGTGATAAACTCTAAATATCTACAGGGCTAGCCACAATGTGTAAAATAAGAGGGAGAGAGATGCAGAGACAGAGAGAGAGATAGGGAGAGAAAGAGAGGAAACTGGGGTACCTGCTATTAAGGCGGCCTGGGGGGATGGGAGGAGGAGGGGGTGCATTGGTGGTGGAAATGGGGCACTGGTGGAGGGATGGGTGCTGGAATACTGTATTACCAAGAACCAATTATGAACACCTTTGTAATTGTATGTTTCACTGTGGTATAATAAAAAAAAGTTAAAAAAAAGTCTGTTTTCTAAATCATCATACAATCCCTTAAGGTTGACATTTTAAAGTAATTGTATTTAATAATATCTTTAAAGCACATGTAGCATTTGGTCATTGAAATAATTATGAATCTTGTTTCATTAATTTATTCAGAGGAAGTTAATTGTGTGCATTTAAAAATAACCGGAAGACTATCACTCAATAATAAAAAGGTAAGAATAAGTGGTATAAATATCAAAATAGATGATTTCTCAATCATTGTTCTGAGCAAACGAAATCGGGCAACAAAAATGCGAATTATCTGATAGGTTTAGTAAGATTTTAGAAAATGCAAATTTATTAATTTATTAATTAACCAGCCCAGGTATGCTGGTCCAGAGACTCAGACATGGGGCGGCGGTTCCTTGCTCTCCCTGGCCCAGCCGTTCATGAGGCAGTCGGGAGGCATGGTGGGTTCTAGCCTGGCCCACCACCCCGCAGAACCTCACAACCAGCCAGACGCCCCCACCCACTCCATGGGCCGCCATTTTCCACATCCGGTCCCTCTCTTCAGAACTCCACCCAGCCGCAGCCCATCACACCCGGATCAAACCCCCACCCCAGCCATTTCTTCCTAATAGCAGGTATGCTGAGGTCAGAAGACATGGGGCAGGCGGTTCCTGCTCCCTGTGCCCAGCCGGTAATTTATTAATGGTAACAGTAATTAGGCAGATGAGCACTATGGGGTTGGGAGGGGTCTAAGATGGATTATCAGCAATTAAATAGGATCAGGAAGAAACTTTAGAAGATAATGGGAAAACATTCTTTTTTGTCTGGTGATGGTTTCAAATGTCAAAACAAATTGAACTGCTATTTCCAATATCTAAGGCTCATTTGTTTTAATTATTCTTTAATAAATTATTTTCAAAAATATAAATGACTTAAAAGAGAAAAGTCAATTTTAATGTTCCTTCCAGTTCTTTTTCCAGTTGTGTTGTTTCACAGGTGAAGGGAACTGAAGTTCTGGGGAAATTTTGAAACTTCCCAAAATTTTTTCTGTGCTGACTACTTAATAGGACTAGTTTTAACAATGGCTATTCCACTAGTATTAGCCCCTTTTCAGAAATTTATGTGGTGAGAGAAAGATGGGTTCTGTAACTGCATGAATGAAACCCAAACATGAACATCTTTGTAATTGTATATCTCACGGTCGGCATAATAAATTTAAAAAAAGTTGCTCTGAAATACTAGCATACTTATCAGCTGAAGGGAAACTGTATAGCAAGCCTCAGATAATGTCATTTCCTTTACATAATTTGTGTGTGATATTGAGAATAAAACCCTGGACGACATTGAATAAGATGTTTGAGGACTGTACTTAATTTTGCTTGAAGTTGCAGTTTCAACCTGGCAATGATGTAATGAGGACCTTTCTTGTAATGAACACACTTCTTGAAAAGAAAACAACATTTACCACATAGATGCGCTTCAGTTCAGGCTCTCAAACCGAATTACCAATTTAGATTTGTGACAGTTCTGTTGCAGTTAGTAACAAGTCAATTTTTTTGGATTTTTTAAAAATAAAGTAACATTTAGTTGTTTAAATGGAATGCAATTTTATTTGATGGCATGTCGGGAACGCCGCCGGGGCCCCGACAGTGTCAGGACAGAGGTTGTCTTCTATCTCCGAGGGCGCCGGGAAAGATGAAAACTCACGAGTCCGGTGCAGTTCCAAAATGGCTTTTAATAGTACAAAAAGCTCTTCCACAGCAATCCAATATAATGAACAAACTCTAGCTCTGGTCCGAACTTAGACCATACAAAAGAGCCTAAGTCTCCCACAAAAGAGAGGATGTCACCCGAGCTGAGTCCTACCCAGATGGAGCAAAAGGCCAAAGAGCAAAAGGCCAAAGCCAAAAAGCCAAAAACCACAGGAGCCAAAAGCTGAAGGCTGAGGAACAAAAGGCAAAAGGTGAAGGGGCCTCAAGTCAGTCCCCTTATATACACAAAGTAATACAATCGGGAGGTTGTCATGCCAACAAAGGACCCTAAACAGAGTGTAGGGCCACACCCTATTGCAGGTATAAACAAAGGTTACACAAGGACTAATCCGAGATTATCTCTTATGTAAAACACTGGAGAGAGGGGGGCTGATATAAAGTAATACATCTTAACTTTATGGCTTCAGTAATCTAGATGGTACCCACAAGGTCCTTATTATTATCTGCACCAGTGTGATTCTGAGTATCTTGTCCGTACTGAAAGGGTCATACTCGCCTGCTTAGAGCAAACTAGTTGATCCTTCCTATAGTCTTCCTTTAGTCAGGTAGCCAAGGTGGTAGTCTCCTGTAAATTTAACTGTCCACGGTGCAGTGGGTATAAAGAGGAGCTGTGCCAATCTAGAAAACATAGAAGTCTTAGTAGATGTATAAGTCAGTAATTATTCAATCAAGGTGACTTCTTAACTGCCAAACCCTCTAGCAGTGTTTACATAGAAGAGAGATCTCATTAGAATGAACTTGCTTAAATAAGATTAAGTTGGGGTGAGCAAAACAACAAAACTGCCAGATTAGCTAAACATGTCCTCCAACAATGGAGCATTGCATAATGTATCAGATTTTAAAACCTATGATTTTTGCAATACTTTAATAACAGAATTGAATAGTAATAAATACATTATTGAACTAGTGCAATCCACATTAAATAGAAATTACTTAAAAATACTGTTATTAAAAAGTTAAAAAGGGGGCCGGAGTGATAGTCCAGCGGGTAGGATGTTTGCCTTGCACGTGGCGGGCCCGGGTTCGATCCCTGGCATCCCATATGGTCCCCGAGCACTGCCAGGAGTGATTCCTGAGTGCAGAACCAGGAGAAACCCCTGGGCATTGCCGGGTGTGACCCAAAAAGAAAAAAAAATACTGTTCCTTAATCTTTTTTTCCAATGTTGAAATTCAACGTTTTGCCTATAGTTTTTCTAGAACATATTTAAAAAGTAATTTTTTGTTTTCATTAAAAGAATTTTGTCATGGAGGGACCCATATTTAATAAACATCATTTGTAATCTTTTTCATAACTCTTGAATATTTTCCTATAAATTTAGGAAAAGAATAATTTCTCACTGGTAAAAGAATAATGGTTCAAAATGTAAATGAATTTAAAATAATTTTAATATTATTCTGTTTTGAATATTTCCTTATAGAAAATACAAAAATATTTTGAAGTTCATTTTTTTACTTACTAATTCTAGAAAAAATATATATGATTCCTGATCCACTAAAAAGTGGATTCCTGCATCCACTTTATTTTGTTTGCTTGTTTGTTCATTTTGGGTCACACCTGGCAGTGCTCAGATCTTACTCCTGGTTCTATTCTCAAGGATCATTCCCGGCAGACTTTGGAACTATACGGAGTGCTGACGATTGATCCTGGACTGAATGCAGGCAAGTCAAGTGCCCTACTCTTAATGTTATCTCTCAGGCCCCGATGCTTTTTAAATTTGATCCTAGCACTCAGGTCGTGCTACAATGCAAATGCAGTGTTGCCAATGTCCTGACTGTAGAACTGCATCCTTTACATTTTAGAATTACAGAATCCAATTTTTGAGTTACAGAATCCCACAGAATTAAGGAATCCAAAAAGGAAGCATAGGGAACATGTGCTTATGTATAAGTTTATAAATTGTAACCCCCTCAATGACAATTGGAGATTTAATAGTTATATATCTTTCTCAATGAAAAAAATATAATTGAGAAGTGATGTTGTGAAACTATGAATGACATTACTCACTAAAATCGTTTGACATCATCATACACTGTTATCTGCACGTTCGCTTTTCAAGGTTTCAGTTGCCTATGGTCAATGGAAATCTGTAAATATAATATACAATAAGATATTTAAAGAGAAAGTGCATGCTTAGAATATTTTATGATAGTATAAAGTTATGATCTATTTTATTATTCGCTTGTATCACTTGTCTTCCGGCTGATCATCGATTTGCTCCAGTGGGCACCAGTAACATCTCCATATGTCCTGTCTCATGCTAGTAGAGCAAAAGGGCATCTGCTTGCTCCAGGATCATAAAGAGCCTCAAACTATTCCATCAGGTCATGAGAATGAGGTCTACAATTGTTACTGGTATTTGGCATATCAAATACTACCTGGGTAGCTTGCCAGGCTCTGCCATATTTTATTATTAGCTGTTACTAATTTATGTAGTAAAACCTTATCACAGATAGACATATCGAGGAAAAGTTATGGTGCATACTTATGTTTGTGTATGCAAATATAGTTATTATCTATGGCTTCTGCCATTGACTAGATGACTAGGAATCTATTTGCCTGCATTCCAGGATTCTACTCTACTCAGCTGGCCTGCAGATTTTTTTTCTGTAGCTATTATCAGTTTTGAATTGTTACTGTAACATTCTCATAGGGGTGGCTTAAAACTGTATAACATGAACTTTGTGAGAAAATATTACCAAAGGGCTCTCTAGATTGAAAAATCCAATGCTGATTCATTGGAATGAAGTCTGGATGTGAGTAAATCTCTGCAGGCAGTTTCAGAAAGAAACCATTTCCTTGTTCTTTCAGTTTCTAGAGGTCTACCATCTCTCTATCATCCCGAACCTCCTTTATCTTCAAAGTCAGCCAGATTTCATCTCTGCAAATGCTCTCTTTTGCTCAACCCCCCCCCCCCCCAAAAAAAAAAAGTTTATTCTAATCACTCAGGAAATCAAGTAATCAGATTGGACCAAACAGCACAATTCAGAGTGATTTCCCTTTCTCTAGGTCCTCCACATTAGTATAACTGCAAAGTCATTCTTGCAAAGTCAGCCTACTTAGTCACAGTATCCCAGAATTGCCTACTTTTTGGGGGGAGGGAATGTTAGAGCACTTAGCTACTAAAACTAGTCTCTATTATATATGTGACCAAAGAGCAGGGCTGATGGAATTAATGGGCGTGTTCTAAAGTGTCTCTTGCTGGACTATGGGGGAATCATCCAGTGAGAAAGAAAATTATCAACAGAAAAAAGGTTAGGCATTAGGATGACACTTTTTATTAGTTACCAAACTTTGCATATAATGAGCTATCCTCTTTGTTCATTTAATATTTTAATAAACTAATTACATGGATAGTCTTGTGTCATCTGTTTCTCAATCTGGGGAGCAGATGCAACCCAAGTATTGTGGTACTTGAAGTTCTGTATCAAACAGTTATTAGAATTAGTTGACAACTATTAGGGTAAAATACAACTAAGTTAACAGGCAATTTTTAAGCTCAGTGTTTTCCTTAGGATGTACTTGGAAAAAATGACAAGAATTACTATCATATAAACTAAGACCAAATATCTATTTAGTAGGATGTTTTTATTTGAACAGATAAAAGTTTGATAAGTGACTATCAATAAATAAAAGGGCTAGATTTGTTCAAGGTTTTAAGTTAGCAAAACTTAAAAATTTCCATTTTCACACAACTATGTTGGTAAAGGAAAACAGATTAAACTTTAAAAGTCTTTAAAAAACATTGATGTTATTATTCTTTTACTTCATTAATTAAATGTCTTCAATTTCTTACAGAATCTTTTAAACTGTTTTTTTTACTTAAATTAATTTTAATAAATGAGCTGGATAAAATTAATATTAAAGTCACTCTAATAGTTGCAAGTATAACTGGATTTGATGGTCTTAAAATTAATTGCAGTTTGAGCTCTAACTATGATTAATTTTTAAAGTATTAAAATAATGACAGGTAAATTGAGCAGAGATCCAGACAGAGGAGGAAGGTAATTTTGCATGTCTTGAGAAAGTCCTCAGCTTTAAATTATACAAAATTTGAAACTCGCACTCCCTTGCATCACTTTCAAAGCAATCATTGGTTGCATATCCCATAAATAGTCAACTAATACAACATAAATATTTGATCAATTTCTAAATTTACTTGGAATTCTAAATTAATTCCACTTATTTCCTTGTGTTCTCTTATCACACCTCCTGGATTGGGTCAATCAACAACATAGAATATAAAATCTGCCAGCATTCCATGTGTTTATAGGAGAAAAGAGAATGGCTAAGTAAGTATAATTATCTGGAAGCAGAAAACGATATGATGATATTTAAATATGTATCATGTACTCAACACACTCCTTTGTGTTTTACACAAATTGCCATAACATTTTGAGTTATATCCAGACAATAAAATCAAAACTCAGAGTAACCCAAAACTTGACTTAAGATTTAAACATCCCAGTGTGGTATAATCTGACTTGAATCCACAAGGGCTTGCCTCTAAAGCTTTATTTGTTTTCATGTTTCCTTTTTGAATAGAAACACATGCATTACTTATTCCCTCAAATAGAAAGGACTTGTGTCCCGTCACTCATAAAGCAGATTGAATCCCTAAAAACTTGACAACTGACTAGTTAGCAGGATTGTCCAAGGTCTCAGCATTTCCAAATCGGAAAGACTTCATATGGAAGAGCCTGTCTACTTTCTGGTTCTGTGATGTGACTTGTTCACTCTAACTGGGATCTGTCTTGTTCCCAAGTTATGAACCTCTCTGGGAACCCAGCAGTCTGACATGTTCTCTGTGAGCCTCAGTCACTCTAATTCACTCTCAGATCTTCAATTTCTTTAATTTTTTCTGCTTCCCTGCTCACTTCTGCCTTCTTAACTCATCAGGGAGAGCAGGATCAAGGGAACTTTAACTAATCTTTTACAGAATTTCAACTGTGTGCATTATAATAAAAATTAGGTAATAGCAAGAATCATGACATAGGTTACTGTCTAGAGGAAAAAATCATGTTGACTAATAAAGAACAGGTGTACAGATATAAATCAAATATCCTCTATATTATTTTATTTGATAAAATATACCTGGTAAAACATATCTGATAAAATATACTTGATAAAATAATCCGGCCCAGGTATGCTGATCCAGAGACAGACATGGGGCAGAGCTGCTACTGGCTCTCACTGTGTCCAGCTGCTCATGAGGTGCCCAGGAGGGATGGCAGGTTCTAGCCCTGGCCCGCCACCCCAGCAGAGCCTCATAACAAGCCAGACGACCCCCACTCCATGAGGACCTCCATTTTCCACATCCGGACTTCCCCCTCATCAGAACTCCACCCAGCAGACCAGCCTATCACAGCTTGCGGCCGTGCGGTTCATCAATAAATTCTGGATTTTAAGATGACTACAAGAGTATGCTACCCACACGGTAGAGCCTAGCAAGCTACCCATGTTGTATTTGATATGCCAGATACCAGTAACAATTATAGACCTCATTCCCATGACCTGATGGAATGGTTTGAGGCTCTTTATGTTCCTGGAGCAAGCAGGAGTCCTTGGGCTCTACTTGCATGAGATAGGACATATGGAGATGTTACTGGTGCCCGCTCGAGCAAATTGATGATGAATGGGAAGACAGTGATACAGTGACAGTGATAAAATATAATTGTTCTCATGGCATATTTCTCATGGGTAGGTTGTTACCAAGATGGTATTTCTTGGTATAATGTCCTTAGTTTCTAACAGTAGTGCTTATGGAGAATTTATAATCACTTCAAAATATTTACAATATTTTACAAGATAATATTTTCTTAATTATACAAATAGTTAAAAATTCTTTAAAAAAATTGCTAACATGTTAACAGTAGTTGCCTGGGGAATTTAGTTTATTACAGGCATTTTTTTCTGCTTCATTATACTCTTTCAATATTTAAAGTTCCCTGATAGAAAAGAAAAACAGATTTTATTAGCATTTTCAAGTGACAAGTGAGTAAAGAAAATATTCTACTGTTCAGATGGCAATTAGTGTTGTGAGTTAATTGAATAGTTAGCCTTCTGTTTAGAGTAAGGCCAGTAGAGCAGGTAGAGGCTGTTAGTAACTACCATGTTATTTTAGCAACAGGGGAAAAGGCATGCAACAAAATATAAAAGTTATGCAACAAAATATTTTCCACCATAATAAGTCAATAAAAGGTAGATTAGAAATCTCTTAAAGTCTAAGTTTCAGACATTGAAATACAATATTTACTTGTATAAGAGAGCATGTAACAACTATAATCTTGAAATAAAACACAAATACCTTCATTCATTAACTTTATTCTGTCTTTTAATATCTTCTTTGCTAAAAAAGTCAAGTTCTAGCCATAGAACCTTGTAAGTCACCCCAAAATTAAGAACCAGCTATAATTCATTACTTCATCTAGGTAAAGAGAAAGTATGATGAAATCATAAGTCGAAGGGTCATCTGTGGGGGAATGACTCTGGAATTTTGGTAGTGGAAGTGCTGATAATTACAGGGACTAAACTCCCAATATTTTATTTAATTTATGAGATAGCATTTAAAGCTTAAGTACTAGTTTTGAGATTTATAAAAGTATCCAATGAGTTAAGCTTTGTTAAATTCTACATTTATATTTAATCTTAATTTAAATAGACTTTAAAGAGCAGCTTGTTTCACAGAAAAATAGAAAATATTTCATAGTTCATAAAGTAGAAAATACAGACTTGTGTTTCTATGCACCACCTCTCCCAACATTATTACAGTGGTTCACTTGTTGTCAAACATCCATTGATGAACCCAAAGTTCGTAGATTGTTTACAGTAAAATTCTTTTCCTGGAATTATGTATTTAATGTATTTGTACAAATATATAATGATATATTTCTACCAATAAGCCCTTACACGAATAGTCTCCCTGTCCAAAGGGCTTTCTGTGCTCTGGATATTCACACCTCATTTTTTTTGACTCCTAAAATCACTTGATCACTCCGAGTCCCATTATTCATTGATTTGTTCAAGCGGGCACCAGTAACATTTCCATTGGACTCTATCATGTGCCAGTGTAGCCCAATGGCATCTGGTTGATTCAGGAATATGAAGAGCCTCAAACCATTCCTTCAGGGTCTTGACAAGGAAGTCTGACCATCTTGTAGGTGGGCGGCCACGTGATCTTTTGACATCCCGTGGGATCCAGTCAGTAATGGCTCTAGTCCAGCGGTTGTCTCCAAATCGCATTACATGTCCAGCCCATCTGATTTTCGATGCCTTGGCAAATGAGACAGCGCCCCTGATTCTGGAATAGCAATGGAGGTCAGAACTCCAGATTCCTTCTCTCACTTGAGTGAGACATGTTATTCCAGGCATAGCTCTTTCGATTCCTCTCTGGGAGACCCGAATAGCATTCTCATCCTGCTTTCTTAGGGCCCAGGTCTCTGTATGTTAATGCAGGGAGAATGGTGGAGTCAAAGAGATGTGCCTGGAGCCGGAGGTTCTTTGTCCTTTTAGCTATTTCTCCTATGCTTTTGAAGGCATCCCATGCCACTATCTTCCTCCTGCGCAGCTCAGGTTTTAGGTCGTTCATCATGTTGATTTTTTGATCTAGATACACATAACTGCTGCATTCAGGGATGTTTGTTCCATTGAGAGCGAATGGGGCCTCTGGAACTAGTTCATTTTTCATAAACATAGTTTTCTTCAGATTCAGCTGTAGACCTATCTTTCCACATTCTCGGTCGAAGTCAGCCAGCATCTGTGCCTCTTGGCTAATATCTGGTGTTATTAGAACGATGTCATTAGCGAAGCGGAGGTGGTGTAGTTGCCGACCATCTATCTTCACTCCCATTCCTTCCCATTCTAATTGTCGCATGATGTTCTCGAGGGTGGCGCTGAAGAGTTTTGGTGAAATGGTATCACCCTGTCGAACCCCTCTTTTGACATCAATGATCACTTCTTTGTAGAATGGTGAGATCCTGGTGGCGAATCCATAATACAGCTCAAGAAGGATCTTGATGTATTGGGTTTGAACACCCTGTTTGGCTAGGGCTTCGATGACTGCTTCAGAATCAAAGGCTTTCTGTAAATCAATGAACGTGAGACAGAGCGGCATCTTGTACTCCCTACAAACCTCAATGAGCTTGGTTACTGTGTGGATATGGTCGATTGTGCTGAATCCTTTCTGGAAGCCTGCTTGCTCGCATGTTTGTCCTTCATCTAGTGTTCTGCCAATACTGTTCAGGATGACTTGTGTAAACAGCTTGTAGATGACGGACAACAGGCAGATCGGGTGATAGTTACCGATGTCGTGAATGTCTCCCTTCTTGAACAGTAAAGGCTGTCCTGCTGGTTTTCCATTGGGAGGGCACCTTGCATTCGGACAGGTAGCGCGTGAAGAGCCGAGCTAGTGTATTGATGAGTACCGATGGCAGATTCTTCAGGTGTTTGGGTCTGACTTTTTTCTGGGCCTGGTGCTGTTCCCTTCTTTACCAACAAGTTGGCATGTCGGATTTCAGAAGGGAGAACGTTGGGAATGACATATCCATCCTGTGGAATTTGGTATGTGGGCAGGTGGATGTAGCTATCAAAGAGATTTGTGTAGAAGTCCTGGATAATCTTCTCCATTGCCTTTCTGGAAGATGTGATAGAACCATCAGGGCGTCAGAGGGCAGTCATCTTGGTCTTATAGTTGGCGAAGGACAGGCAGGCGGTGCAAATGCTTTTCCCAGCTTCTGCTGCATCTTCCAGTATTTCTGCTAAAATACAATGATTATTTTTATGATCTCCTTAGTTTTGCCCTTTTCCCCCCAAATACCATGTAATTGGAAATAAACAGTTGTTCTTTTCAGATTGGCTTCTTTCACTTAGCCATGTAAAAAATCAAGCTTACCACATCTTTATAAGACTTGATAGCTCATTTCTCTTTAGATGAAGAATATTGTATTGCTTGCATATTCCAGACTTACTGAAAGTTGTCTTAGATTCCAACTTTGGGCAACTATGAATAAACCTGCCATAAACATCTGTACGCAGAGTTTAATAGGCAAGCTTTGATTTTTTTGGTTTAGTAGCAAGGGCTCTATGGCTGTGCTTTATGTCTGAAACCTGTTTGCTTTTGGATGTTTTACCAGATTGTCCAAACTGTACCATTCCGATATCGTTCCTACCAACAAACAGTAAAAGATACTAGAGCTAGGGATCTACATCCTCATTGACATTTGGAGATGTTGCTTTGGATTTTAGTTATTCTATTTGGTGCATTACTCATTATTTTTATTTACAATTCCTTATGTGAAACGATTTTCATATATTTGTTATCTAATGATCATCTTTAAGATCTCTGTTCAGATCTTTGGCATATATTTATTTATTTATTTTTTTAAATTTTTTATTTTTACAATTACAAAGATATACAATTAAAAAGTTCATATTTGGGTTTTGGTCATACAGTGTAGCAGCACCCATCCCGCCACCAGTGCCCATCTCCCACCACCAACGCCCGGTTCCCTCCCCCTCCCCCAGCCCTCCTCCATGGCAGGTTCTTTATTTCTTTCCATTTCTCTATCTTTCTCTTTTCCTTCCTCTCCAGACTATGGATTACAGAACATACATTAAAGGGTTGTCATGTGTATCTTTTGCCTCTATTTAATGCTCAGTTCTAGGTTGGCATTAGTACCCTCAACAATTGTTAGCACACTGTTCCATTTTCTGTCTTACCTAGCCTCTGACTCCCACACGTTTGTGATAATTTCCACCTTTGACAGGACCTCCCGATGTATGTTTCACTTGACCTTGGATATTGGTATCATAATATGTACCTATATATTTATGTTATGCAGATAAATGCAGTCATTCTGTAACTGTCTCTCTCCTTCTGGCTAATTTCGCTCAACATAATCTTCTCCATGTCCATCCATTTGTAGGCAAATTTTATAACTTCATTTTCCTAACAGCTGCATAGTATTCCATTGTGTAGATGTACCAAAGCTTTTTATCCAGTCATCTATTTTCGGGCACTCGGGTTGCTTCCAGATTCTGGCTATTGTGAATAATGCTGTATGAACATAAGAGTAGGGATGGTGTTTGCGCTATTTTTGGTTTCCCAGAGTAGATTCCCAGGAGTGGTATGGCAGGGTCAAATGGGAGTTCAATTTCTAGTCTTTGGAGGAATGTCCATATTTTTTCCAGAAAGGCTGTACCAGCCGGCTTCCCACAACAATGGATGAGTGTCCCCTTTCCCCCCCACGCCAGCACTTGTTGTTCTTGTTCTTTTGAATATGTGCCAGTCTCTGTGGTGTAAAGTGGTATCTCATTGTTGTTTTGTTTGCATCTCTTGATGATTAGTGATGATGAGCATTTTTTCATATGTTTTTTGTCTTTGGCATATATTTAAATTGGATTGATTTCTTATTGAGTTTTTAAGAATTCTAGGTACACTTTAGAAAACAGTCTTTTATCTCTTGTATCTTTTGAAAATATTTTTCCCAGCCTGTGGCTTTTATTTTCAGTTTTTGACAGTGTATTTCATGTACTATAAAAGTTTGACTTTAAAGAATCCCAGCTTATTAATTAGTTCTTTCATGGATCCTGATTTTGGTGTTGTACTTAAAAGGTCATCACCATACTCAGAGTAAATTCTCTCCTATGTTATTTTCAGAGATTTTTGTAGTTTAGCATTTTGCATTTAGGCCTGTGATCCATGTAGAATTAATTTTTGTGTAAAACATAAGGTCGACATCTAGAGTCACTTCTTGTTCATGTGGATGTCTAGTTGTTAGTGCCATTTGTTGAAAAGGTCATTTTTCTCAATTCTATTAGCTGAGTGACAAAATTATTTGACTGTATTTCCATTTCTGTGTTCACTGATATGAGTCATTGATCTATTTGCTTATTATTTAGGAGAGGAGTCTTTGTTTTCAAATTTAATAGGTGTTTTATTAGTTGAGTTTGATAAACATTTTTAAAGAATAGCATTTTATAGAGTATTTCTTTAAAAGCTAAACAAGTGTTAAAGATAGAGAAAGCTTAGTTGAAAAGATGAAAAAATACTCTGTAGTAGCAACTGTTTAGCTTCACTCTAATTATGGAGAGATTTTAAATCCTTTATTTATGCAAAATTTTTCATATAGTAAGGTACTAGAAATAAAGTATTTCTAGTATTAGTATTCTATTTTCTCTTTATTGCAGCATATTCTATAAAGTCACTCTCAAAAGATATGTAAGAAAATGTCTTTAAAAATAAAGAAAAAGAAAAAGACACTCTCAAAAGATATGTAAGAAAATCTTTTAAAAATAAAGAAAAAAGTAGGAGAGAAAGGATGGAAGGAGAAAGAAATAAGAAAGAAGGAAATAAAAGGAAAGAAAGGTTTGATACTACGGATTTTATTAACCACATTGTAAGATAATATTTATATGACTTTGGGTTGGTATCATGATAAAAATAACGGGGACGGGAGCGATAGCCCAGCGGGTAGGGCGTTTGCCTTGCACACGGCCGGCCTGTGCCAGCCTGGGTTCGATCCCCAGCATCCCATATGGTCCCCCGAGCACCGCCAGGAGTAATTCCTGAGTGCAGAGCCAGGAGTAGCCCCTGAGCATTGCCAGGAGTGACCCAAAAAAGCAAAAAAATAAATAAATAAAATAAATGTAGCAAATGTTTTTCTGCCTGAGTTTTCCTTGGTGCTTAGATTTGGATAAAGTTTGTTTAGAATATAGTCCTGTTCTTGAATCCTTGGATCTAATCAACTGGAGGAGATTATAATATCAGCCAAAATACTGATGCCTAAAAGGTAAAGTCACAAAGACTGATTTATAAGTAATAATGTCCAGTCATTGATTTGTAGAAGGAGTTACATTCACTGTTATAACTGTGTCAGTTAATTGTACAAGACACTCCCTTTGGGTAAGTAGATGCACTCTGGTGACAAAATTACAGGCAGAAAAAATTGTTTGGAGGCTATGAAATTAGAGGTTTGGGAGTCCAATATTAAGGGATATTTCTTTCCAGCTAGTGAGCGTGATAATTTATCCCTTGATCCTTCAGGGATGTTTTCCTATTAGATGAATCAGATACTATCCATACCTCACCTTAAAATATCTACCCTACTACTCTTTATACTAAATTATTTCCTGTTAGTATACCATACATTCAAATCATTCATTATGAAACATTGTTTTTCTAAGACCTATGGTATATTTGATGTTTTATTTTGCTCTGAATTCTTTCTGTTTGCTGTTAAAGATATCTCTCACTTATGAATAAACTGAGAACAATGACAGGTTACAGTGAAATCTAGCTATTGTGTGTTGACTAGGCCATTTAATTACAGAGATGCCACACTTTAATTTTGAATTACAGCCTATTCTTTTGATTTCCTGCTATTTTCCTGCAACTTATTGTTTTTTTTTTTTTTTTTTTTTTTTTTTTTTTTTTTTTTTGCTTTTTGGGTCACACCTGGCAATGCTCAGGGGTTCCTCCTGGCTCTGCACTCAGGAATTACTCCTGGCGGTGCTTGGGGGACCATATGGGATGCCGGGGATCGAACCCGGCCAGCACAGGCAGGCCACGTGCAAGGCAAATGCCCTACCCGCTGGGCTATCGCTCCGGCCCCTCCTGCAACTTATTGAATGAGTAACCATTTTTCTGTAACTTATTGAAAGCTACCTAAGATCTGAATTTCAATTTTATATTTTACTTTCATAGTTTACAAGCATTAGTAGTTAGCTATTTTGCTCTCTTTCTTGATATACAATACACTTTGCTTTGTGAATGATGCCTTCTAAGGTTTTGTCTCACTATCAATGTTCAGCTAATGAACTGAATGACAGTGATAGGAATAATATACTTAGTTTTTAATCCTACAAGCCACCTTTGCCAATAAAACGTTATAAGGAGGGAATGTTTTTCAGTCATTTTTATCAAACCTGATATAACTTGATAAAAATGAATGGCTATGCCTTTACTTGTAAATTAACCTGTCAACGTACAGGTTACAAGAGGTGTGTCATTCTAACAAAATGAAAATAATTCTATGTTCAACTTGTTTTTCCTTGGTTTTAATTAAATCTAGACTGTTAGAGATAAATTAATCAAAGATACAGAATTAGTAAAATGGAATTGTCTTGATTCTTTCCAAGCACACTTTAATTTAGGGTGCATTTGCTAGATAGTTTCCTTTGATTATAGCTACTGAAAATTAAAAATGATTTCTCCTTAGCAATCTATACTGTGATGAGTTCTTTTTGCTTTCATTAAAAATAAAACTTCCATTGATATCTTTGGGAAAATGTTTATTTTTACATTTTAGGCCTATTTGCATGAAGATAATTGAGTAAACATAAAAAATTTTTTCTTGAACACAGCAGAAAAGTGGAATATGAAACCCACTTAGATGAGGAGTCCTAAACGTTATAGCTGTTTATGGGTAATAAACAAGAGTGTTGTGAGTTTTTTGAAAGGAAAAATAATCTATAAAAATGCTTTGCATATAGCGCAGGAATTAAGACAGTTGTCTAGATGTAGCTGGTTCTAGTTTGATTTCCCCAGTACCACTGTGGTCCCCTCAGCACTGCCAGATGGTGCCCCTCAACACAAACCGATGTACATTAAAATAGTAAAAGTAAGATTCAAATGCTGTTGCATTAATATTTCCACACTCAGTCTTTTTCTTTGAGAGCTTCCTTTAATGCTTTGGAACACAGGTGGTGCCTTTAAACACTGACCAGGCAAGGGTAGGATCCTACCCAATGGAAAACTTTCAGTAAACTGAATTTCCAGTCTTATGCTATGTCACTTAGTGCAAGAATGAATTGGTCTCTAGTAACCTTGGTGAGATAAGTAAAGGGAAAGTTAATATTACACATTAATACTCATATAAGGTCCTTCCATATTGATTTGATTTCATGTAGCATTATCTTCCTAAAATCTTTATCTAGAGCACATCAGTCTATAATTCCTTTTGTTGAACGTTTGTTCTGGCTTTTGCTGAGGTTACATGGTATGTGCCTGAGCTTCAATTACAGAGCACAGTGGTAGTGTTTATGTCAAAGTTCCCATTACTTTGCTTCCTGAAGTGTAAACTAATTTTCATTCTGAGCCAATAGGAGTCTACGTAATCTCTAACTGGCCCCGGGGGTCGGGGGGTTATGATTAGGTTCTTTAATTTAGGAGCATTAAATACTACCTTCAGAATATGCATTTTAATGAAGTGTTAACTGATTGTTAAATAGTTATGATGACTACATTTTGCCTGAATTGCTAATAAGACAAATGTAGTAATCACAAATTAATGTTAAATTGGATTTATAAACAATTTTATTAATCATCCCTTAGTTCTCCTGAATTTGTGCTAAGAAAATCAGAAATAACACTCTATATCTATTCTAACACAATGTATTAAAACTAACTTTTTAAAAATGTGTTTGTTTTGTTTTTGTATCACTCCTGGCAGACGCGGGGGCTCATATGGGGTGCCCTAGAGCAACCTGAGTAGGGTGTATGCAGGGCAATCTTCTTACCTGCTGTATCATATTTCCAGCCCACTAGCATTTATTAAGAAATAGCTATCTCTCCATTATAGTAAACACTTTCATGTATAAGTTAAAATATATTGAAAATTAAACATAAATATTGTTAAAATATGGGTAAAAGTCTTAGACAAAAGTATTTTCAAGGTGAAATTTATATAAAGCACATAAAACTCTAATCCTAAAATATAGTGCTAGGCACTTTTTTTTGTTGTTTTTGTGTCTTACCAATGTTCTCAGAGCTTACTTCTGACTCTATTCAGGGATCAGTGATGGCAGGCAGACTTCTGGGAACTGCATAGGTTGTTTGGGGATTGAACTGGGGTTGAAAGGCAGATGAAAGGCAAAAAACCTACCCACTGTCCTATTCTTTGGTCTCTGTAGCTTCTTTGGAAACAAGATCATCTAAATTATAAAGTAGAAAAGTTAGATTTAAAATACAACAAGCTGAACTAGAGAGGCAGTACAGAGTGATTAGCGCATATGCCTTGTAAGTGGATGACTAGGTTCAATTCCTGACCCCCAGGTAGTCCCCTGAGCACTGCCAAGAGTGATTCTTTAGTACAGAACCAGGAGTAGGCCCTGGCACCACTACATGTGGTCCCCAAATCCAAAAAGAATCAAATCAACAAAAAGCCTACTTATATAATTGACTTAGTTCACAATTTGTTCAGTATTAGTAAACTTATTAATCGAAGAGAACCAAATTGCAAAAGAATGAAAAACAGTAGCATTGATGAAATAAAGGCAATTAATAAAAATTTTCAAAAAATTATAAAGCTAATAAAATATAAATTTAAAGATTATTCTTTGACATACTTAACATGTAATCCAAGGCAATCTGCATGTCTATCTAAAAAATTTCTGTTCACATAAAATGGCAAAGCACTGTCATGATAGCTTAAAAATATTAATGTCCTGGTTGATTTGAAAACTGAAATGTGATATTGGACTTAGCATATTAGCATTAAAATTTAGTGGTAATGGTCAACAGTGGTTTTGGAGATTGAATTCAGGGTCTCACATATGTAATGAGCCATATTCTCAGTTCAAAATAGAAATAACTTTCAATGAAGGTTCCCGTAAAGTCAACACACTCAAGATAAACAACAAAAATAAATAAGACACAAAGTTGGTTATAAGTTCTTACTTGCTAAAAGATTAATAAATTTAATTGTATTAAACATTTCATAAGTGTACTGTAAAGAAGCAGAAATAATTTGGTAATTAAGTCAGGTACTTAAAAAAAACAAATATTTCAAAAAGAAAATACATTAATACAAAACATACACATTTTTGTAATATAATAGGAAATGTTTCTGTTAAAAAATAAGCGTGCAAACAGTGTAACTTGAAAAGAAATACATTTGCTTTAAATTCAAGATCAAGCCAAACAAACTTAGCAGTAGAGTTTTATGTATCACATGAAAATAAAGGTCAAATAATCTACTGTATCTGGAAAAATTCAAAGAACACTGGAGAAAAAAAGTACAGAATAAAGGATGAAACATGTCACCTAATGAGCATGCCATAAAATCATTGTCACATGTACTTTCCTAGTCAGTCCCCTAAAAACAACCTCAAATATTATCAATATTTACAAAAGGATTCAGTAATCCACTCTGACATTTCACTTTAATCCACAGGAAGCACAAAGCAAAAACCATTAAGTAACTAATAAAATATATCTCAACAGATTTGTTTGGGAAAAATTAGGAGCAAACAAATGAAAAATATAGAATATGTTATTATGTTGCATAGTAATAGCAAAGGAATATTTTGCAGAAATTAATGACACTATCAAAAAATGGAAATACTTGAATGCATATTTCACATTAAAGAATCTATTTAGGGGCCAGAGAGATAGCCCAGCGGGTAGGGCGTTTGCCTTGCACATGGCCAGCCTATGCCAGCCCGGGTTTGATCCCTGGCCTCCTGAGCACCGCCATGAGTGATTCCTGAGTGCAGAGCCAGGAGTAACCCCTGAGTGTCTCTGGGTGTGACCTAAAAAGCAAAAATAAAATAAAATAAAATAAAATAAAAATCTATTGAGGGTTCTAGAGCTATAGCAAGCAGGTAGAGCATTTGTCTTGCACATGTCTGACCCAGGTTTAATCCCCAGCATCCCATGTAGTCCCCTGAGCCTGCCAGGAATGTTTGCTGAGTGCAGAGCCTGGAGTAACTCCTGATAACCTCTTCTTTGGGCCCCCAAAAACAAATGAGTATATTTTAGTGTTGTCAGCTAGGTTAAAGGGCGAGATACCATGCTTTGTCTGCATGCTGGAGGCCCAGGTTTGATCTCTGCTAGCTCATATCCCCAGACCACTGCCAGGAATAACCTCCAAGAAAGCTAGAGGTGAGCTGCTGGGTACCACCACTTATGGCAATACAGTAATAGTTAGGTAACAAGGTAAGTCCATCTTCCTTCATTTCTGCTGGAGAGACCATGCACTTGAAACATGAGGATATGCATGTCAAACATACTTTTTATTAATGTCAACCATCAAAACCTATGAGAAAATTATCTACTTGAATGCAGAATGGGAAAAATCAGTGTACTTATGCTGCCTTTCTTAGATGTGCTCCTAATGTTAATAGAGAAAATTGCAAAGAAACATCTTCATCAGGAATAAGCCATGATTGAATGAAGCAACTTCTGAAATAATAAGTATAATATATTGTTCTACAAGGGTTTGTGATATATATTGATTATAAGATTTGACTGATAAGAAGAAAGAACGTTATCATCTAAAGATAGAGCTAAAACCAAGCAAGTCCCCTTTAAAACTTCTACTCATCTAAGAACTCACATTATATAAATGTTCTACCCATTTTAGAATGATCCTGTATAATGATTCTCCACCCGACTGTACATTCACATCACCTGACATCCAGGCAGGACAGAACAATTCAATTTCTGGGTGAGGATTTAGGCATTAGTATTTTTAAGTCTCCCAAAGACTACCAATATGTATCTCCCAACAGAAAGCCAATGGTGAGAGATAGTGCCATAATAAAATATTAATGGTTTAAAAGCTACTTCATAAAATAGAGGTTGTAAAGGGAAATGTAAGTTATTTTTTGCATAACAATAATTTCAGTGGGATTCTCTAGCAATTATTTGCTAACATTTTAATATGAAGGACTAGTTCATAGTTCTATGGGGGGGAATCCTATATTTAAAACACACAATATTTGGATTTTTTCTTTGGTTTGACCAATTTTTATACTTTTGGGAAGAAGAAACTTCTCTTTATGCAAATACTCGGGTGATAATAAAAGACAACTAACGTGTTTGGTTACATGGATCCAGCACATGGTGTGCCCCCTGGATGGTAGGCATTGAGTGACAGATTTCCCATGGTCACAGGCATATATCACTATCCAGGCCTGCCTTTGGAGGCACCACTTTCGGGGCTTTACTTTCTTTGGAGGAGTCAAGTATCATCACCACACAGGGACATGCACTCCTTGCCCCAGTCATGCCTATTCACGTGCTGTCTCACAGGCCTGCTGCCCAAATTTATAGCTACTGCTGTGAGATAGAGGCCATGCCTGAGGTATGGGCATCTCATACCTTTTCCCTGGGCATATTCTCATGGATTGTGTGTGTGTGTGTGTGTGTACACACGGTTCAGGAGACACAGATACACAGGGCAGAGCTGCTACCGGCTCTCCCTGTGCGCAGCTGATCATGAGGCACCCGGGAGGGAAGATGAGTTTTAGCCCTGACCCTCTATCCCAATAGAGCCTTGCAAGAAGCCAGAGGAACCCCCTACACCACAAGTGACACCATTTTCAACATCCAGACTCTACAGCTAGTCAGAGCTCCACCCAAGAGAAAAGCTGATCTCTTCCCGTTTCATCAGTAAATGCACAACCTGTGAGCCTACTACTGAGAGTATACCACCCACATAGCAGAATGTGGCAAGCTACCCATGTCGTATTTGATCTGCCAAAAACCAGTAACAATTATAGACCTCATTCCCATGACCTGAACTAATGGTTTGAGGTTCTTCATGTTCCTGGAGCGAGCAGATGCCCTTGGGCTACACTAGCATGTGACAGGATGTATGGAGATGTTACTGGTGCCTGCTTGAACAAATTGATGAACAATGGGAAGACAAGTGATAGCAGTTGCTTTTCAACCCAGTCCTCTGGTTATCACATGGGACTGCAGACTCAATTACATACCATATTTCCTGATATTTAAGGAATTACAAATATTTCCTAATATTTAAGTTAAAGACAGATGCAGCTTGAATACAAGTTCAGAAAATATTTTAATATTGAAATCACTGTGTTTGAACATTGTAAGCAAAAGAACATATTTGCAATAGCTTTAATAACAGATTTGATATGACTGGCAGACTTCAGTTTAAGGTAAGTCTATGGAGGTGCCCTTATCAATTCACGTTAAGTCATATGAGAAAGACTCGATCATTGGCTATGATAATCAACTGTGTGGGGTTCAGTTGTCTCAGGTCTTGCCTGACTGGTTCCACAGCAGCAGCTGACAGAGCTGGTCACATACAGTGAGATAAACAAACTCACACAAGGAGTGTCTGAGCTTTAGGGTCACCCTAACCCGAGCTTACAGATAGGCCATTTATTTATTTTATTTTTTTGTCTTTTTGGGGTCACACCCAGCGTTTCTCAGGGGTTAGTCCTGGCTCAGCACTCAGGAGTTCCTTCTGGTAGTGCTTGAGGGACCGTATGGGATGCCAGGGATGGAACCCTTGTCGGCCTTGTACAAGGTAAACACCCTCTCCATTATCCATTTATTCAACACACAATTGTTCCACCACTCTTACTCCCAATATGTGAGTTATTATTCAAGTTGATAGAGAGTAAAATCATTAAGTCATCAAAATCCAATGGGCACATTAAAAACTGAGATTTGGATATTTCACATACCAGTCAGCAGGCACTCTTAAAATATTTACTCATAATAATTTTCTGTTTGTGCCGATGTTGCTCTCTACATCCGAAGACCCTAAACTGTTTTGTTGTATTCTTTCCTGGGTGTGTTTTTGACTGCACTGTAATTTTTTCCTATTCTGTCTTGGGCACTGCTTGCTCAGATCATATTCTGAAGGACCTAAACTGTTTTGCCAGGGAGTATCTCCACCTTGAGTTCATTGTTAGGGGATTAGTACCTAAATCAGTAATAGTTATTTAGATACTGAAATCACTTGTATCACTTGTCTTCCCGTTGTTCATCGATTTGCTCAAGCGGGCACCAGTCACATCTCCACACGTCCTGTCACATGCTAGTGTAGTCCAAGGGCATTTTGCTCACTCCAGGAACATGAAGAGCCAAAAACAATTCCTTCAGTTCATGGGAATGAGGTCTATAATTGTTACTGTTTTTTGGCATATCAAATACGACCGGGTAGCTTGCCAGGCTCTGCTGTGAGGGTGGGATACTCTTGTAGTAGTCTCTCATCTTGTGCATTTATTGATGACACAGGGAAAGATCAGCTTTTTGCTGGGTGGAGCTCTGGGTACTGAGATATCTTATTTCAAATATAGGTTTAAATTAGAGTTTTGACATGTGGTCTCAGGCTTTGACCAGATATTTGATAATCAGTAAATAGTTACATTAAATCACTTCTTAGTAGATGTAGGGCAGGTTCTATCATCTCTTGAAATTCTTCTAAAACAGTGTTTCTCAATCTTTTTGCCAACTGTGGCTCCCTTTTCAACCGTATTTCCTTCCTGTGGCACCCCTGATCTCTGACCCCTGACTGGCTGATCTTCCTAGTCTAATTCTGTGCACACCACCCCCCACCATTTGTTTGATTTTTTCACCCATGTCCTCCTTATAATATCCTGGGGCCAACAACAGGCCGTATAGCAACATGATGAAAAATTGCTCCGAGGTAAGGGAAGATGAGTACTGAGAAAACAAAGAAACTGACTTCAGTTACATATTAGACTTGGAATAAATTTCCATTCTTGACCCATGTATAACTTATGCACATGGAAACCACTTCTGCTTCTTGTTAACACCGTGATGAAAAAATAGCTCACTGGATCTTTTCTGTAGCGGAGGTTGGTTGTTGGCAAGAAATGGGTCAGAAACTGTGTTCTCCACTGGCCGACCAGACTCAAAGTTGGAAGTAGTCTTTGTCAAATGTCAGCGGTTATCAGAATCTTCTGGAGGATTTGTTAAAACAATGATTGCTGGGCCCCTTTCTCTGAGCTTTTGATCCAGTGCAGAGAGTGGACCTGAAAGTATAAATTTCTACAAAGCTCCCAAACGTTGCTGCCGCTGCTATTTTTTGTTACTTTGGGCCACTGTTGAGTTCTGCATATCTTAAATCTTTAATTCGGTTTATCTCGCGTATTTTTTTGGGGGGTCTCTGAATTGGTTGGGAGTATTCTTTAGGTGTGATTTTTTTTGTTTGTTTTTGGGTTTTTTTTTTTTTTTTTTTTTTGCGTTTTGGGTCACACCCAGCAATGCTTAGGAGTTACTCCTGCCTTGCTCTTCTCTCAGGAATTACTCCTAGCGGGGACCATATATGGGATGCCAGGGATTGAATCGGATTGGCTGCATGTGACGCAAACACCCCTACCCGCTGTGCTATCGCTCTGGCCTCTTTAGGTGTGTTAGTGTGCTTAGTAGAATTAATCCAAAAAGACAATGCTGAATAAAAATTACGGTCTATCTTCAGAGGGGCCAGAAAGGGATCCTTTGTTTCTGTTAGCTACCAGTTTGGAGGAGTCACTTGAGATCCTTTCTCTAAACGATTTTCATGGAACTCAGCTATTCAGTACTTCCAAATATCTTGGCAAGCTTATAGTTATAGTGATGTGACTGGCAAACCCCAGGCCGTACTGCAGAAGTTCAAGCCTGCATGTGCAGGTTGCCTGGTTGAAAGCTTGTTGTGTGTTGTCTTATTTCTTCTGTTATTTTCTAGGACAGCGAACTCATGAGACATATCCTGGAAGCTGTTTATGATTTCCCTGTGCTTATGATGTTAGTAGCTAGAGCTGCCGTTTGTCAGTGTGGCACAGACCCAGTAATTGAACTCTCTAAGGATTAGAATTACAGAGAGAGGGAAAGCATTATATATTTAATTCAGCAAGATACTTTGTCTGTTTTGTTTTCTGGGAGGGATACTGTGTGTATTAGCTGTATGAGAATCATTTGGAAGCAATTGTTAGCGAAACAGCCCAATGCTTCTGATCATAGGCTACGACATTAAGTCTCCCAGGCAACTTACAGAGAGGCAGAGGAGAATGCCTGGGTTCCTTCCTAAGCTAAACAAATTTCATGCTCCAGGGATGGAGTGTAGCATTGTTACGTTAAATACCTCCCTGAGTGGTTCTCAGATTTTTGTTTGCATCAGAATGAACCACAGAGACTTGTTGGAGTTCTCCAGTTACATACAGAGAGTTCGGGTTGGGTGCAGATGACTTGCTAGCAATAAGATTTTCTAGCGGCTCCCCGAGTTATATTAGTGCTGCTATTATTACACCTCTACTTTGGCTTTGGGGCCACAGCAGCTTAACTCAGAGCTTACTCCGCGTTCTTTGCTCAGGGGCACCATAAGCAATGCCTGTAAGCAAGGCAAATGCTAGCAAATGCAAGGGCTAGCCTTGTTCTAGCCTTCATCTCTGCACCTGTGCTTTCCAGAGCACTGCTCTTGGAGCCTACTGTGTGCAGTTTCCATGTGTACTTGGCTGTGGGGAGAGGCTGCCTTTTCTCTGGGTTCGGCTGTTGGCACTTCATTAAACATGGCTGCTCTTGCTGGCTAAATAGTAACTCTTACATCTGCCCTGTGCCTTTTTTTTTTACAGTTTATTTTTTTCCGCCGGGTGTGTGAGGGAGGTGATTTGGGCTCCTAGTTACTTTAGAACCATTCAATTAAATGTGTTTCATTTTGTATAAACAAAACTAATGTTCATATCAAAAACTGTCACCATAGCCATTTCTAACTGCCTCAATCAGTTTCACAGAATGCTATTTTGCTGACATTTTTGCTACATTTCCCACTAAAATTTATTTTTATCAGACCCTTAAGTTGAAAAAAAATAACAAGAGTGGGTCTAAAATAAATGAGCTTCATTAGACAAGGTTTTTCCCCATTATATCTTCCTCGTGTGACAAACTCCATAATCATATTCTCATGTGCTCCATTTCTAGAAAGATGATCTTTACCAGAATGCCTAAAGACCATTCTCCTGTTCTGTAAACATAGATTGTTTCAAATCGTGACTTTGCTCTGATTCGAAGTGTATTTTAAGACGGAGTGCATTTTCAAACAATAGGAACATTGCTGTTCTCACTGCAGTAAATGCCCAAGCCTCTATCGTTAGAGTTATGAGCACAGCAAGGCTACCAGACATAACATATATACTGGCTATGTACATTTTGGAAAAATGTAATAATCGGTCTCTACTACTCTCGTTTAATCTGTAAAATGGGAAAGTACTTTCTGTATCACTATCACTACATTCCTGTTCATCATCGATTTGCTCGAGCAGGCACCCGTAACATCTCCATATGTCCTGTCTCATGCTAGATAGAGCCCAAGGGTACCTGCTTGCTCCAGGAACATAAAGAGCCTCAAACCATTATATTAGGTCATGGGAATGACCTAATATCATAGGTCATGGGAATGACCTAATATAATTGTTACTGGTATTTGGCATATCAAATATGACACGGGTAGCTTGCCAGGCTTGCCGTGTGGGTGGCATACTCCTGTAGTCACCTCTAAATACAGCATTTATTGATGAACCGCGCTGCAAGCGGACTTCCCTCTCGTCAGAACTCCACCCAACAGAGGAGCCTATCACTTTCTATATCACAAGGATCAACTGATAGAGAAAACCAAGTTCCCAGTAGAATGGCTGCTAATCATGCCTTTGTATTGGGAGCTATTATTTTGTATTGGCAATAAATAGTCTAAGAAACTCTAGGAATTTTATGAGTAGGGAGAGGAGAACCAGTGAGAACTAAGCTATGAATTTCACTGCAATCCATAGCACCAAATCAAATGAATCATGTGTCTTTCTGTCTACACGTGGATTCACCGCACACCTAAAACATGTTTTTATGTTAGAAGTTTAAATAGCACCATTTGAAGGAAATGTACAATGTAATGTAGAGTGATTGTAAAATCATTCTAGCAAATCAAATGACTTAATTTTTAGTGTTGTACATTTACATGGTTATATATAAATTCCTTTTTTAAAGAGATTAACTTTATAATAAGAGTAAGGTTGGATTTTGATTTTTGAATCTTGATGCAAATCATCATGTGGTCGATGTTTGTGAAACTGCTTATCTACCACTTAAGAAAGCATTTTTTATTTTAAATTTATTTATTTTTTGACAATTACAAAAATGTTCATGTTTGGGTTTCAGCCATACAGTGTTCCAGCACCCATCCCTCCACAAGTGTCCACCTCCCACCACCAGTGTCCCTGATAACCCTTCCTCCTCCCTAGCCTGTCTCCTTGGCAGGTTCTCCATCTCTTTTCTCTCTCTCTCTCTCTCTCTCGCTCTCTCTCTACTCTTTCTCTCTCTCTAAGAAAGCATTTAAAATGCAGACCTTTTTTTTTCTTTCTGAAAAGGTTTCTGGAACTTAGCCCTCCACTGGCAGAGGAGACTTAGATTCAGATTACTGTAATTTTTCAAAGCTGACATCAGGATGGGAAGATAAAGTTCATGAGAAAACCAAGGTCATCTATTATATATATATAAAAATAACTATAACTGTAATTATATGCATAAACAATTTTTTAAAAGTTAGGCTAAATTGCACTTGGCAGAAAAGATCTCTGTGCTCAGTCTTCAGTTTTGACACATTAAGTCGAGAAATCCATTATCTCAATACTGGTTGACCTCTAAAAATAAATAATTTGGATATTGCAAGTATATTCTTTCTGAAATGAACATTAAGAGCCATTTTTTTAAATAAAGAAATCAAAGGTACAGTATTATTTTATTTTTATTTCCTGGATTCTATCAAACCAAAGAATATCTCTACTGTCAGGGAATATGAAATGAGAAGAAAAAGTGAAGATCTAAATTATATGAACTATTTTATAATAATAACTATTATTATTATAATATAAATATAAATAATATAAATATTATTATAATTATAAACTATTTTATAATTTTAGTCCTACTCAAGTAGGCTTATAGATCATGTATAGTCATTTTGGTACAATATTGTGTCATAGGTGATATATTGGTGATTTTTGGAATTTCAAATCAGTTAATCCTGCTTAGTTTTCTGTTGGTCTTTGAATTTGGTCATAAAATAGCATGCAGTGATAATGCATAATTTATTGACAATTTTATGTAAAACATTTTTATATTTTTATTTTTTTATATAATGGGATGTCAAGTGATCAAGTGACCTTTATATGATCTCAAAATTAAGGAATACAGACAATTATATTTATTTGATGTGGTGATTTTTAATTATTTTTATTAAGGCATTATAATTTACAAAGTTACTATCAGTAACTCATACAAAGTTACTCATAGTAACTTTGTAAGTTGTAAGTTGTGTTGCAGGCAACATTCAACACCAACGTCAACTTTCTTCCAATAGTGACCCCTTTCCATTCACCAGCCTGCCTCTTTGATCATCTTAGTCCAGATTTCAGTGTTGATGGCTCTGTGATTCAGCTGTGTATACTCCACACTTTTACAACACTTATGTGTTTGAGGCTCCTGATCACTGTCCTGATACCGTCTATGCGCCTCTTCTTACTTTCCCCTCAGGTTTTTCCTTCCCTTCTTTTCTCATTTCTAAACTGTCAAAAACTCTAGGTAACCCCCTTTGTTACATAACCCTGCATTATCTCATCCTGTTATTCTGAATAACACAAATAAGTGAGATCATTGGTATTTGTCCTTCTTTTTAATTCTTGACTTAAAATAATATCTTTATGGCAGAGTGAAGTGAGGCTTACACCAGCATGGGAGGAGCCACAAATGCCTGAAGACTAGAACCAGGCTTCAAGGTGGGCAGAATGGAAGGGCAGGACCCCAGATTTCCTCAAGCACACTGATGGATTTAGAGTTGACGGGGCTGGTTTGGGTTTCTATAGCTGAGTTAGGGCAGATGCCTGCATGGTATGGGGGGGAGGTTCCCCAAAAGTTCAGTGGCTGGGGGAAAGTCTACCAGTGAGATGTTCTGTTAATTTAAATAATTGAAATTTATAATTTAGTTGAGGATTTTATTTTTTTCTTTTTTGGATCACACCTGGGAATGCTCAGGGTTATTCCTGGCTCTTCACTCAGGAATTACTCCTGGTGGTGCTCAGGTGCCCATATGGAATGCTGGGGATTGAACCCGGTCTGCTGCGTGCAAGGCAAATGGCCTACCCTCTGGGCTATCACTCCGGCCCCTAGTTGAGGGATTCTAAACACTGCAGGTACATAGAAATAATTTGAAATCTTGCAGTATAGGAGTCAATTTGTGACAATAAATTTTACAGTTATTTTCTGGTTTGCTTTAGAAAGACATTTGAAATTTTTCCTATATACAAAGCTTTAACAGCGCTCTTCAATAGTTCAGAATAAAGAAGTGTATAAACAAAAAACAAGCTATTTCAGTATGGTTCATTCAATGCAGAATTGTAGGGCGAATAACTGATCAGATTTTCTATTGAAAATCTGTTGGTGGCAGATCCATTATCCCACAGAAACATAAAAATTGTTCCTGAGGGTAGTATATGATTTACTATAATTGCTTTGGTACTTTAAAATGCAGTATATGTAGGAAGTTCCCTATACACACATTCATTTGATGTAATAGAAACAGTAAAATCAAGTCTTGATTTTTCAGAGGCATGGAATCTAGTACATAGTAGCTCTTAAATATATATTATATTCATTTGTTTTGAATTTCTAGAAACTACTTAAGATTATTGAAGGTCTGCTGGAGTGACAGCACAGCAGGTATGGCATTTGCCTTGCATTTGGCCTACCCAGACTGATCCCCATTTCCTATAAGGTTCCCCACACTCAACTGAAGTAATCCCTAAATATAGAGCCAGGAGTAATCCCTGAGGCAAGTATGGCCAAGATCCAAAATAAATACTTAAATAAAGATTGTTGACAATCTAATCTTGCAAGGGAAGTTGATTCAGTAGCAGGTACAATTTTAAGATTTAAAATCTAGTATATCTTTGGGGGGGCATCACTAAGTTTGGGGAGTCTACCTTTTTGTCTTATTTTTAAGCTGAAGCATAGTGATTGATAGCATTTCAGTAACACGGTTTCATGCATTCAGTGTTTGGACAATCACCCTCTTCCAGAGTTTCCACCATTGTCTCAGGGCTCATTCTGTTACCTGAACACACTTTGCCCACAGGAAACTCAAGTTTTTTTTTCCTCTTTGGGTCACACCCAGCAATGCTCAGGGGTTACTCCTGGCTCTGCGCTCAGGAATTAATCCTGGCACTGCGTGGTGGAACCATATGGGATGCTGGGGATCAAACCCTGGTCAGCTGCATGCAAGGCAAACACCCTACCCACTGGACAATATATTGCTCTGGCCAAAAACTCAGTTCTGTAAACCAGTTCTCAGATTATGTTGTCTTTGACCAGTTTTTTATTCTCAAACTATACTTCTTTATAAGACAAAAATATTTAAGCCATAACATCTGAAAATTAATTTGAGAACTTTGAATAAAAACTCAGAGACTAATAATTTATTAATGAATTCCTGGTCTTTAATACATTTATATGTAAATGCCTTTTTATTAAAGGTGCTAAATTAAGAAGTGAAAAATACCTATAAATTTAAGTTCTTAAAACACATATTTGAAAGCATATAAACAAAAGTCTATAGTCATAGTTTAGTGGGTTATTTTGACTTAACTATGGAATTAAATGGTTAAATGTATATCTTACACATATATCCTCACTTGACATCTTGACAAAATTGTATTCTTAGGAAAATCATAACAATATTTATATAGGCCGAGAAATACATATATTGCCAAATGAATGCAGAAAGAGTCAAATAATTTCCTAGCCCATGTATCGCCAGTTACGTGCTTTTTATGCTAATGCCATTAAAACAAGCCTGCACTCATGCATCTTGGAAATGAGTTTATTTTGGAAATATAACCTCTCTGGTGATTTGAAAACCACCAACAAGGATATATTTAAATTAAATTGTTTTCATGTATATCTTTTTTACTGTATTTAATGTTCAGATCTAGGTTGGTATTAGCACTTTTGACAATTATTAGCACACTGTTCCCTTCTCTGTCTTACCTAACCTTTGACTCCCGCACATTTGTGGTAATTTGCACCTTTGAAAAGACCTCCTGATCCATGTTTCACATGACCTTGAATATTGGTGTCATAATGCGTGTGTGTGTGTGTATACATATATACACGCCTATGTATATACTGTTTTCCAAAAAGCCTGAACAAGTAGACATTCACACCAACAATACACACATATTATATATTATATATATGTCATGCAAATAAATGCAGTAATTCTATATCTGTCTTTTTCTTTTCTGGCTAATTTCACTCAACATGATCCTCTCCATGTCCATCCATTTACTAGGCAAATTTTATAATTTCATTTTTCCTAACATCTGCATAGTATTCCATTGTGTAGATGTACCAAAGTTTCTTGATCCAGTCATCAGTTCTCGGGCACACTGGTTGTTTACAGATTCTGGCTACTGTGATTAGTGCTGCTATGAAAATAAAAGTACAGATGGTGTTTCTGCTGTGTGTTTTTTGGCTTCCCATACCTAGGAGTGGTATGGTTGGGTCAAATAGGAGCTCAATGTCT